>DWMU01000022.1:0-16858 GCA_018246175.1 Papilio zelicaon
ATATATATAGATGCGAAAATTTATAGGCAATGGATGGGATGGATGGATGTTTATTTGAAGATATCTTCGGAACAGCTCAATGGATCTTGATGAAATTTGGCATAGATGTAGAACATAGTCTAGAACACATAGGCTACTTATTACGTTTTTGTTAATGCCGCGTCGCCAGAGTCGCGGGCAACAGCTAGTTAATAATATTTTAAAAAATTAGGGGAAAGGGTAATTTGCCACAGCATATCCAAGGGGTATTTTATAAAATTAATAAAAACATCACATGATTAATGGATGACTCTAAAATTTGAATTTAATGTTAAATTAGATAATAATACATTATGTAATTACCTAACAGCGTATTCTTGAAGTTAACATATTCATCAACAGGACAGTCTTTATCATCCAGAGGAGTTGTGTAGCACTCAATGGCAGACTCATCTGGCACATAATCATCATCATCCTGGTAACCAAGTTTTTCATTAATATATTTTTCGGAAACATGTTCTAATTAAAAACATATTTGCTAAACATCGGTTTCTGAGACCAAAATCTCTGTATGAAACATATTGTCACCCCAGTCATTCTCTTTGACAAAACAGAAACCCAAGGTAAGTTGTATGTAGTTGTCAATATCAAAATAAAAACACATTTACATAATATAAGCAATCTAAAATAACCTGGAGTGAGACAACCTCTAAGAAGAACATTGAAAAATACAACTGGAAATTGTGCTGTCCCAGTAAAAAGTAGCTTCATAAAGAAAAAAAATGTAAGAAAATCATAAGATATGCTTTTAAAAGCATTCGTTGTCCAAGTGCACCAAGTGTCCACAGCCAAGGAGTATGACATTTGAAATATATTCTGGTTGCCGACATCACTTAATTGGGACGATAGTAAACTTCTGAATTGATTGAACAAAATTAAGTTTTCAATTTGACTTGAAATGATTACAGATTCAAAGTAACATAAATTATTATGCGATCTAGTCTCAATTTACACTAGTTGACACAAATTGACTTCAATATGCAGCAACGGATAGATAACCTTTAACCTGGCAAGGAATTTCCACAATGGAAAGCAAACAACTACCAAAAGTGGAACAATTCGAAAGAGAATTGACCGTTTTTATTTCCATTTTTTCTTTCAGCATATAGAAAAAAGCTATTTATCTCAATCTTGTACTTTCGTCTAGTCGTCGTAGTCCCTATAGATTACATGTACATTTAATCATTGACATTCGAGTTTATCTCACAGTAGTAATGAACGACAGTTATATTGCTTACTATAACTGGCAATATATATAAACTTACGTCATCACTTTCTACTTCTTCTAATTTGGCTGTTAAGTTGACATTTTGCTCGGCGCTGTTTTTAACTGCCATACGTGCGAGATTTTCTAAATACTCGTTGTTCATTTCTTCAATTTCATCTTCATCACTGGAAAGCACTTCAGCTGAAAACCAAATAAATATTTAACACTTTGATAGAAATATACTTAACACTTTTAAAGTGTCATGTGAACTCATTAAATCAGGTCATAATTAAAAATCATATACCTCCTTCATCTTCATCATCATCTTCCTCTGAAGAAGTGTCGTCGTCTGCTTCAGCTTTAGCTTCATACGCATGTTTCAAACCATCAAACAGCACTAAGCAGGATGGCAAAATCTTTGGCACAAGTTCATCAATATTTGGCCGCTGCGGTCCCATTTCAAGTAAAGTACAGATGCCCAGTATATATAATTTCCTGTCATGGAGACTGTCAAAACGAAATGTATATTAATTTTACAATTGCCAATTCTTATTGTCGTAATAACAGTAAAATCTGGAATATTATCTTTTATCTTACCCCAAAAAGCAATCAGTGTCATGTATCCATTGTTTGAAGAAATGTTGGGTTATTGATGCATTCGGTACTGATTCTTGCAACTTGTTGAGGATTGTGAATAGTAGAGGCGGGTTGCAATACAAGATGGCTATCAATACCTGATACAGAAAAATTATACATTAAATGTCATTTCTTAATTTTTACCGCCTGGAAGACAGTTATGTTTTTCATGCATTTGTACACTAAGATCAATATTAAAGGGTGAAATTTAATTCAACTTATTCTTTCCTGAAGTGTACAATTAAAATCATTCTCACCTGAAGTAACATTGTTCTCAACTCAGACGTCTTGACTTTTCTGGTCAGTCTGTTTAGAACAAGCTCAACAAATGATGGGAGACAATTATCAATTTTTCCAGAACATTGAAGTACCATCACCTCAAGCAATTTAGCCGCATATGTCTCACTCTCATCTTCTGCATCAGAATTCAGTACCTGTAATATAAATTTGTATTTCAATATGTTTATAATCGACATTTAAATTAATAATTATCATTTTTACAAGGTGTGTCTATATTTGTCAGTGATGTCATATCATAATGTTACGCCACAGCGCTATTTATACAAAATTGCTACAATGAACAACGTTCGCGAAAATCAATGTTTGATTTTAGAAATGTTTTCTTAACTTTACCCAGCTAGTGTATATATAGGTGCTATAAATAATGTGACGGGACAAATGCGAAGTTACCAATTCGCTTTGCATCGTAAGTTATGATAAAGGAACAACAGCTCACAATATTAACAAGGTACAAAATATTATATCATGACCATTTTAAAATTCAAAATATCTGTATAAGATCAATACAAAATATATTACCTTATTATGTAAAAAGTATAACAATATTGTTATAATACAAAGCAAAAGTCGCATACAAATTAATTTGTTACAACTTCAAGGTCAAGGTATTTAAATCTGTCAAAAGGATGTATTTTCTGGCATGCTGTAAACAATGTTTGGCCAAGATGGGCTGTTTTTGACACATAATGTGGTTTTAAGCCATGAAAGGCAATAATGAGCGGTTTCAATTTATTTTCTCTTACTTGGAGTGTTTTTAAAAATATTTTTTTAAAAGTCAATTGAATCACCTCTAAGGTCTGGATAAAGGAACATATCAAAATACAGTGGAACCTGGATAAGTGAGTGTCCAATTAAGTGCGATATTTTTCTTATGAATATGTCCATTGGGGCCGGACAATGTGTTTCCTTTATATAGGTTTTTCATTTACCCAGGTTCAACTGTTTTTGATGCTGAGCATGATTAAGTCTTTATAAATTGCCAAGCGATATTGTAAAACAGCGTTTACTTCGCTCTGCTATTGCACTCTAGTTAGTAAGATTTTTTAGTAGGTTATTTATTGTGTTAGCTGTTAAAATTGCAGCAGCTTATGTATGTGTGACATTTATAGAAGACATCAAAGTAAAGATGTGTAAATAAATGCATTCTTGATTAACTTGCACAAAAAAACACGCTCAGCTGTTTCTTAGCATATAAATATAAACTATAGCATATAAATATAATATAACCATATTATAGTTAATGTATTCTATAAAGATATAAAAATATAAAATGTCAACTTACTGCTTTGGCCATGTTGAACATGGCAAGTATATGATTTTCATTAGATAGGAATGCATTTGTATCCACAGTGATGTAGTTATGGAGCACTGGCATCATGTCACAAAAGTAATCAAATCCTTCCTTTTCAAATACTTGATACAGCAACTCCAAAACTTTCCACATATCTTCAGAAATGGATTTCGCAGTTAAGTTGCATAACAGCGTCATAGCTTCTTCGTAATATTCTAAAACATTAAAGAAATTAGTATTGATCCTGAGTGTTAGAATTGATACCAAAATACTTTTTGAAGACATTACCAATTAAATTGCCTTGAAGGATGTATCCAACCACACGAAGTACCGTCTTTTCTAACTGTGCCATTATCTTGGGATTGTTCTCCATAACATTCAGAACAGTCTCCATGGTATTCAAAAGACCCATTGCAGTGATGGCTTTTTCATCAGTCCCAGAGTCTGTTTGCACAACTTTGCTAAAGGTTGTTGCAAGATGATCAGTGATTTCGAATGCCATCGGCATCAACTGTTCAGTATACAGAGGAACAATTTTTTGAAGAGCATTTGCTATGTTATCATTCTCTGTTTCACGTATAACCTTAAGCAATTCTGTTGTAACAGCTTTGACTTGGGGTTCTAGATATTTCTGAACTTTATCTTGTAATACTAGTAGCATTTGGAGAGCGATAGCTGCCTCGACTTTCACAGGAAGTTCTGTGTCAGTAAGCAAAGCATTCACTGTTAGGTGAACAGCCTCCATTAACAGTGGTTCATTCTTGAAGGGAACATTAGCAAAGCAATGTAAAACCCAGCAAGCTCTTGCTCGCATGTAACCCAAAGGGTTACGGAATTCTGGGAACACATACTGACTTAAAAGGGAATCAATGTCTTCTTTGTAGAACTTCTTTTTAGTCAAGATGTCATTCAATGTGCCCACCATATGCAAAGCACCATCACGTTGTCTCGGGCCATATTCGCCATTTTGACTTGTTAACACTTGCATACAAAGTTGCATTGTGCGCTCCAGCATGTCTTTGCGTTTCTTGCAGCATGATACTAGCAAAGTCTGGGCAGCAGATACGGGAGACAGGAAGTCTTCAAATATGTCTAAAATCAGAAAAAATATACATTAACTCGTATTACAACATACATATTAATATATATACCAATTTTGATAAGAATGCTGACTTACCAAACTTAAATCGAATGTATTCATGGGGATCTGTATTCCACAATTCTTCATCAGCTTCAGAATAAGACATCAATGGGAATATAACATCTTGGATGATTGCAAACATATGTGGCTTAAGCAATTTCCATGAATGTGAATGGCTTACACTATTAAACAAATAAAAATATAATTGTTATAGAGTGAAAAAGATACAACAATAATGAGTTGTCTAATGAATTTTCCATACCATTGATCAATGTAGCTAATTGTCAGTTGTAAAACACGAGGGGATACATATATCTTGTTGCGGTATTGATCCAGTACTCTAAGCAGTACCTCCAAAATACCACTGGTGAAAGTGCTAAGATACCATTCTGCAAATTGGACATATTCATCGCGAACATTGACCGGGCTTCCATATCTGTGAAATAAAATTAAAACCATTAAAACAAACGTATTTTTGTAATACAGTAGAAATTTTACACGTAAATAAGTAATACCTGATTACCACATGAAAAAAGTAAAAAAAGACACTATGAAAACAAAAAAAACAAAAACCATTAATTACCTTTCAAAAATGCGGTATAATGTATGGACTGCCCACTTTTTACATTTCCACCATGGCAATTCCAAGCGCTCTTCTTCATCAACTTGAAGGGTGTGCTCGGGCACCGGTCGCTCCATTATAGCTCTAAAAACTTCCATCCATTTTGTGAAGACCTCTTTAGTGATCAGGTCTAATGGCAACAAATACTAAAAGAAAACAAAACAGAGTAATCAGTAGTTATTAGCTCTACATTAATTAAGAATTATTTGGAGTAAGTTCTAATTAGTTTAAAAATAATTTTACAATGTAAATATTAGGATAGCTTAATCAATGATAAATAAATTCATTGTAATTATACTAATTAAGGCTCATTACCTTTATAAGACAATAGAAACATTTGAGTATTTGTTTTTGAATGAGTGCAGAATCAGCTGATTGATCAGGCTGGAGGTTCACTATTAAGTTATACATCATGGGTAGCAATAAATTCATAGCCTCCATGAGTGGCACCCTCTTGTCAGCTATATGATATTCATAGCATTTGATGAGTTGGTACAGACATAAAAGAGCTCCCATCCATCCACTGGCTTCAGGATTTTGTAAATAAATATGGATCTTGTCAACCACTTGTGTCCAACGTGATGGAAAATCATGTCTGATTATGGTCTTTAAGCAGAGACACAATTGAACTCTTATAATGTCTGGTGCTTGAATTACAGCATCAACAATCATATCTCGAATCATGGCCCTGTCTTGCTCATGAATGCTGAATGGAATTGGTTCACCCTCTTCAGCCTCCTTTTCCTGCCATACTGATGTTATTAGGTTTTTCAGGAATACAACACCAGCTTGACGCACTGGAATTTGTACATCATTTGACATCACAACTTGTAGCAGTGATGGTGTAAATCCAATAATTTTGTGTATCTGGAAAATATCATATATCTTAAGTTTTAGTTTCAACAACAAAGTAGGCAGATTCTGTTGAAATTGTGGTAAGGTTTATGTTAAATCTGAGAAGATTTGTGTCCTAAAAGTTTTTAAAATTTTTATCAGGTATTTTTGATTTTGGCATTGCATCACACAAGTACAAATAGATGTTTGTTTAGTTTGGGTTCATAGGAAAATTTTCCAACTAACATTATCTTAAGATCAGCATAGAGATAAAAGTGCTTGATTTGAATTACACTTAAACATATGGATTCCAATGGCAAGTAATCCTGAATAAAAAAATCTGACAATAGAATATATGCCAAAAAAATATAGTAATTAAGGTATGTATTTTTTATTGTGTGATTAATACGCAAATACATGCATGCAAAAATAAAGTATAGTAGTATTACAGTATACTATACTACTACTATAACGATTTGTTAAATTAATTTCTTTAAAAGATTGATTCATTGAAGAGTATGTAGTTGTTGGTTGTGCAAATAACAATTAGGTACAATATTAACTTCATAAAAAAAATTTACTTCATTGGTGTGAGTTGTCAAACTAACATACTTATAAGGAACAAGACATTGCTATAAATTTAGTAATAAATTATTAATTTATCTACATAGACTGTATTTTTTGCCAACTTCAGTCAGGTTACTGAATAATTTAACTATTTCAATTTCATTCCGTGTTCATGAAACGAAATTGATAACAATCTTTTTGTCACTATATAACAAAAAAAATGTCTGTATATCTGCACATAAATCTTTTTAAAATCAAGACATTTGAAAACCAAATAAGAATTGTCTTCAGCTTAGTTTAGCATATTTTTTTATTTGCTGTTGGAAGACAAAGGGATAAACAGATTCTATGTGCAAAGATATGAGGCAATTATATAAAATACACTGGTGAGACAAACCAGTCTTAAAGTTAAGAATTATGACTAAGTGAAATTTTTAACAAAAATTTTGAGGAAGAATAAAGTCCTGATATCTTCAATTTTGCAGAGAGAGATCAATATTTTTATACATAACTAGCTATCGCCCACAACTTCGTCCTCCCTTTTCCAGACTGTGTTCTACCTCTATATTAAATTTCTGAAGATACCTTGTAACAAACATCCATACATCCATCTAAACATTCACACACATAAAGTAAGATAACATGTTTAATATGAAGTTTTTGTCATTCAAACTCATGTAAGACATAAATTTGTACAATTAAATTGACAAATTTGTCTTACATATTACCCAGTTACCCTCCATACCAAAATAAAAATGTATTTTCGTTTTCAATGAGTAGATTCTAGTTTGTTCCTATAATCATTAGCTACAGCCTGAAAAGATCGGACAGGCAGTGACTACCTCAGTATCAGTGGTAACATGGCATAGTAAGTTAAATAGAGAACAACATTTGAGTACAAACAGAGATATTAGGGTACCATACTCTAGACTGATAACAATTTGCATATTGTCCCAAGATAACATATGCACATAACTTTGAGAGTCCCCAGTTTTATTTAAATCCTGACTTAACATATGTTAAAAATAATGATCTGGTCAACATATTTACTGATTGAAATGCAGAAATTAATTCTACCTTACGACCGATATCGCGAATGTATGGTCCGACCAATGACGTTGGGATATTTCTAGGACCAAAAAAATTTACCTTTACACCATATAATGTATAAGCTCTCTAGAAAATTATGAACTGAGAAATTATTAATCTTGATATCATATAGGGACTGAGCGATATTAAAAACAGATTTTCAATTTACTTTACATACGATAATTACATTCGGTTGACAAAAAATTAGAATTTACTAAAAAACGAAGTCGCTCAATAAGTACTAAGAAGTACTATTGCTAGATTTCACTTCGCGAATCATTCGCGGTCAATAAATAACTATCTAGGTTTGTGGAGTGTGGTTAGACATATGGCGTTGTTATAGAAATATTAATGTCGGTCCTAAACTAGCATTTGTTCTTTAAAGCGTGTTATTAAATTCACTTTCATAAATAAAAAGTAAGAATTTAGATAATGTAATGCATATACACGCCAAATTCCTAACCATACCAGCGCGGCATGTTATTATACGAATACACGAGGAAGTCATGGATTCAGTAGTTTGTCAAAATGAAGGAGAACACAAAGGGTATCGCTTGTAAGAAGTACTATTGAATTTGGTTGTATTATAAATATGATGAACATGTGGATGATAATTTAAATTTACCTGTGTAAGTTGATCTTCAGCTTGCTGCCTTTGATTAGGGTCAATAGTTGCCCTTAATATTTCCGCCAATTTTCTCGTGTCCATTTTCTATATTTATTAATAATTAAAAGCACTCCCGCAACGACCGTATGCTGCCACCGGTTCACGAATAAAAATGACAGAGTAATGAGGTATAGGGTTACCAGCTCGTAAAATCTTATTTCGTGAAACCACAGAGTCCCGTCTCTAGGCTCGAAACACGAACAAACATAAAAAAACAAACAAACTCCTAACAAGCATATTTAATCAAAAGTAACATGATAGAATTGTTCATTGAATATAATAAATCATTTTTTTCTTAACTCTACACTATTTAAAGTTAAGTGTATTGTACTCTGCCTGCAATAGTTTGCTTGGATTATTTTTGGTTGTTTTAGTTGAAAAAGATGTTTTATAATGGCAACAACTTTTTCTTTGTTGTAGCCATAGAGTAGCTGTTTACCCTGTTTACTTGTTAGGGGAGTTCAGACAGATACTGCCCACTTTACAGTTTAAGACACAACATTTCTTTTTAATTATCGGTGATGAACATTAAATAAGTGAAAGTGTGTTTATTTGAGACATAAAAACATTATAACGTGCTAAAATAATTATTCTAGCAAAATTAAAAATAATTATCCAACAAAAATTTACCCCCAAAAAACAACTAAAACCACTTCCAACCAAGACAGTTCTCGACAACTACTAGGGTGTAATCATCGCCCATCCTTAAATAACTATTAATTACGAGAAATTAATATTTGAAATATTATAAATATTTTTTTGATTAACTTTACTAGTCCTAACTATCTTACTAACAAACTAAAACGCAGTTTTGTTTCCCTTTCAAATACTGCAACGATTATTAGTAATAAAACCATGAAAGTTTAATAAATAAACTTTTTAAGAATTTTGTAGCTATGTTCATTTCAGGAAATTAAAAAAAAAAAAACTCTTTGCTAAAATATCAAGAATACAGAAAACAATACGAATTATATAGGCCGGAACTATTTCTGCCAATGGCCATAACAATAATCCTTTCAAAGTTTGAGTCAGTAGTGGCCCACAATATTTTATACCTTAAGGCAATAATAACTGATGCAACATCTATATAAATGAACACTAAAACATCTCTTATATCAAACATATTGATGACAGAGCACTTAAAATTTGAAAAAGTAACCAAATATCAAGATTTTAAAAAAGCTTTCTTCATAAAAGTGCTAGAAAATATATATAAATTAATTTCCATAGATATGCGGCTGTTTCTTTTTAAATTAACAATTTCTGCTAGTAATATAGATGTGAAATGTTGGCATATTAGTTTTTAAGTAACTTTTATATGATGTTTATAGTTTTGTAATAAACTTTTCAAACATTTTTCTTAGTAGGAAACTATTGCTCTTTCACAATTAGGATTTTTTCATAGTTATATCAATTTATTACACTAAAATATTTTATTTAATTAGAATGTTATGGTATTTTTTATTACCATCTCTTAGAAAACCACCAATATAAAACCAATAAAATATGCATAGTATTGCATATTAATAATTAAAAATCCATACATTGTTTTTCATAACATACATACATACATAACAATCATATTCTACAATTATGAAAAGTTAGAAAGCTTCGCCAGCCTTCCTAAAGCACCGCCCTTTGCTAGTTTTACTAAAAATTCTGTAATGTTTTCTTGTCCTAAGTGCCATAATTATACCGTGGGCGGAATTTGTCAAATCCACCCTTCTTGATTACTATTTTTAATTTATGTTTTTATGTTCAACCCTTTTTTATTAATATTATATGCTATGCATATTTTACGAAATAACGTAGAAGTCAAACTCCAACCTCCTCTTACCTATTCCTCTTACCCTTCCCAACGAGGAAATGACTCATAGAGGTAATATACATCCCTACAACTGCTCTCTAATTTCTTTAAGTTGGTCAATGTTGTCAAAACTAGGACCAAGTATATTCTTTATCTGAGTGTCAAAATATTATACTCCTTGATCAATTTGCATATGGTTGATGATTGGGTTGCAGGCTGCAGTTTATAAATGAGTCTTAAGATACAAAAATTGGTTTGAAAATCAACTAATAATACTAATCTTTTATACTAAACATGTATAGTATTGAAGAGAACAGGAATTACTTTTTTTATTCGTGGTTTAAATAATCACAACAAAGTTTTTGTCGTTTTTGTCAAATTCCTTACAAGAAAATAGGAATTATCCTAATTGTAATACTCCAGAGCGGTCTCAAGTAACCTTGTTTTTGAGTGTGTTATATGTGACGAATATAGTTAAATAATGCAAGTATATAAATATGAGATACAATAAGCATGAATTAGCTGCTTTGGCCTCCCAAACTTCTCAAAATTTTGAAAGGGAAGGAGTACTAGTATTAAAGGAAAAGCAGGATGGATTTTTTCGAAGATCTGATGGTATGTACTAAGATAGTTACATATGTTATACATTTATTAAAAATTTCAATCGATTTAATATTATAAGTTTGATTTATCCATCTTTTCCCTTTTTTAATGTTAAAATGGAATATGTAAATTTATACATCATTACAGGTACCTCCATTCGCTGGTTCCGTCTTAGAGGTAATCTACTGTTTTATTTGAAGGGCCCCGAGCCCTGGTATGAACCCATGGGAGTTATAGTGCTGGGGAACCATAAAATCAAGGAACAAAATCAAGATGATAATGGACATTGGCCATTTCAAATTGGTAAATGAATGTTTCAATTTTTGTCTTTTTTCTTACCACCTTATTTGATAAATCACAGTTTTGATATTGATGACTTCAATGGTAAGGCAATGTTGAAAAAAAAGACATCACAAAACAAAAAATGTTCAGTAGCCATCTCTTTAAAAATTTAATAATTTTCCTCTGTAAAATCCTCTCTGAATAAAAAGTTTCTTAAAATAAATTTTAAATTCCCCTTACAATTCAAATAATTCTTTAATGTCTTCTCAGTTTGGGATAATGGCTTATGGTATAGAATAGCTGCCTTCAATGAATCAGAACGTACACACTGGATGAAAGCTATACAAAATGCACCATATCACGTTATACATTCTCAGTTTAATGCATTGAAGGAAAGACTGAATAAAATCAGGCCCATTGTGGATATAACAACTCACAGAATACAGAAGGGAATTGTGGCTGGTAAGTTTATTTAAATTATATCACTTTTTATCACATATCACAAGGGATACAACTTAATCTACTTTTTAGAACTTCTATACCTTCTGGAAAGTTGATTAATTTGACTAGTATATAAGAGATAATAATGTAACAGATATAAACATACACAGACACATATATAAACATTGATATTTCCAAATGTACATATTCATCATCATCATCTCCCTGACCTTGTCCCACTCTACGTAGGTGCACCAGGTTTCCGTCCTCCAAATAAATCTGTATGCTGTCGTCTCCATTGTCACCCCCTTCTTGATCATGTCACGTTTCACGAAATCCATCCATCGCTTCCTAGGCCTTTTTTAAGTCAGGAAATGCATTTACGCACCCCTACGCCGGGCTGTGCAATGGCGCAGTGAGTGTGGGACTCGCCGGCCGCAGAAGGCGACCGGAAAACCCACTAAAACCTGACTGCCCTCTGACGCATTACGGCGGGGCCACGGGAACGTGCGAGCTTGCTTCCGTGACCCCGCCTGCTTTATTGCCCTGAAGGGCCCTCAGATATTGTTTGTGGGGGGAAGGGCGGCGGCGAATTGCCGCCTCCTTCTCCCCACTCTCCGGCGCCGGAGCGGGGGCGCCAGAGGGTCTCTCTCGCAGAGGCAATGGCGTTCCAGGACCTCTCACTTCCTAACATGGCGCGTATAACGCCAGGAAGTGAGAGGTCCTCACCTATCGTCGCCACCAGGGTGCGGCGTTCTTCTGTCCAGGCGCAGCACACTTTCAGTGTGTGCTGCGCCGTATCCTCTTCGTCGCCGCACCCATGGCACGACGCCGTCTCCTCCCTTCCGATCCGACGCAGATATTGTCTGAAACAACCGTGTCCGGACAGCACCTGCGTGAGTCGGAAGGTGAGGAACCCGTGGCCCCTTCCGCACCACCCCGGGAGCTGTGGGCGAATGGCCTCTACTGTGCGGACGCCATATTCGACGTCCGTTAGGCCTTCTGCCCAGAGCTCCATGGTCCTCCGCTTTCTCCTCTCCCGGGCGTGGGCGAGCTCCTCCGGGGCGAGAGATTCTCCCCGGGTTCTTTGCTCGACCTGCGCCCAGTATGCCTCAGCCAGTACTCCCGCTTCTACCTCCCACAGGGGAGTACCGGCCAGGACGCAGGCTGCCGCGTGGCCTACCGTGCAGTAGGCCCTGCCGACTTCTTCGGCACCGGGAAATCTTCCTAGGTCTACCTCTACCGGTGTACCCCTCCATCCTCATACTTAACATTGTTAACTCCTCATAACATGCCCATACCACGCTAACCCTTTACTTCTCAATTTTTGTACTGCTGGTGCTACTTTCAGACTACCTTTAATATATTCATTTTGTATCCTATCCACTCTTATTACTCCACGCATCCATCTCAACATTCACATTTCCTCCACATGTACTCTCTTTTCATCCGTCCCTTTAAAACCCAACATTTGGATCCATATATCATGACAGGTCTTATGATGGCTTTGTAAATTTTCCCCTTTATCTTGAAGGAAATTTGGGAAACATATTAACCCTGTGAGCTGCGGGCAATTTCATCCATCCTGCTTTTATTCTATTTTTCACGTCACGGTCAAAATCGCCGTCATTTTTGATTAATGAGCCGAGGTACCGGAAGTCTGAGCAAACTGGAAGGTCAACGCCATCTAATACAATCCAAATGTACATATTACATACTTTTTTACTTTTCCTTCCTTTCAGCCAGGAAAAGAAAATTAATTAGACCATTGTTTAAATTACCACCATATTCAACTTGTCGTTTTACCCTAAGCCTGGTCAGCAGAGTATGTACTACTCTTGCATACATCTCTAACAGCCATATATTTTTTTAATTCACTCCCGCCTTGCCCATAACCTCTTTCCCATAATCGATCCGTACTTTCCTTGGCCTTCCTCCATGTTTGTACACATCCATATTCAATTTCATTGCTTTATTTCAATTATTTAATTTGCAATTATGTTTTAGATATGACTGAAATTCCTCTATGTGAACTTGCACTCTCATGTGATAATCTTTTATGTGATGCTTACGGAAAACCACCTTCTCCATTGATTGTTGTTTATGTAAGATATTCTAAAGAGGTGTGCATCAAGTATGGTACTACAGAAGTTGTTGAGGTTTGTAAACATCTATATATATAAAAGAAAGTCGTGTTAGTTACACTATTTATAACTCAAGATCGGTTGAACTGATTTAGCTGAAAATTGATGGGAAGGTAGCTTAGAACTAGGAGACGGACGTGGGAACTTTTTTATCTTGTTTGAAATACTTTCAATGCTAACTGATATATTAATGCATAGTCAACAAAACTATTGGACCTAGAGAATTTTCCACAGATATTTACTTATAGAAGAAGTAAAACTTTTTACATGAAAATATTTTTTTAATAAACGTTTGAGTTGGTGCTGACTGCTTGTTTTATTTATGTAATTTAAAAGTGTGACTTATAATTTATGAAATATTATTTTAGAGTTGCAGTAATCCTTTCTTTTCAAAAACAATACTTTTTCGTGCAAGCGATGGTTTGACAGGCGATGTAATGATCAGAATTGTGGCCTACAATGTAAAGGAACGAGTTACTGAAACTGCTGTTCCCATGGGTTTCACCTCACTACAACTGAGTACTATACAGGTAAATATCGCTTTTGATATTATTACTATTTTTGAATTAAGGTTTAACAGGAAAGGGTATTAAATTTATTACTACTTTTGCAGGAAGCCCAAAGACTTAGAGTGGCCTTAATGACTCGTGAAAATAAAACAGTTGGTTTTGTAACCATTCACGGCTGGAGTCTAGAACCTTCTTATATTGGTACAAGCCCCAGTCATTCAAATGAAAAGAATTGCATTGATATACCACAGAAAGTTATGTGCCATCGTCGTTCCCAATCTTTACCTCCGAGATTGGGTCTGAAGTTAAAGTTTCCCTCCTATAGTAATTTATTGAAGCAGAACTTTGTGAATAGCCATCAAGTGACTTATAGATTTCATTCAGGTCTGGGAGGTGATATCACTGTACATGAAATCATGGCGGAACCAAAACTTTGCTATCGAGTGCCCGTGCAATTGTTGTGAGTACATATCTTTTGTATTTTAACATAAGTGTTGATGAGTTATATTCTACTGGTGATATATTTGTTTTAGAGATATTTATATTCAAAGGGAAAAGGAGCTTTTAGAAGAGATTTTGTCTGTTGGAACTATAAGTGGACAGTGGCAGACTCGGCAGCTAGACTTGGCTAGCACACATGTGTCCTTGTTGAAACACTACTGTCATTCTAAACGATGTCTTCAAATTGCAGAGAATCCCTATTTTAAACGAAGTTCTAAAAAAGGTGCATTATATATATTTTATATTTAAAATTTGCAGATCTCACACATTTAGAGTAAAATGACATAATTTGTTTTGCATCACTTATGTTAAAACCATACCCAAAAATAATTATATTTGAAGTAAAAATGTATTTCTAAATACCGTTGTTTTTTAAGGCAGCCATATTGTCAGTTTATTAAAAACTGCTTGTTTAAAAAAAATTCTTAAGAAAAATTTGTTTTCATGTCTTCAAATGTTAATTCCAAATAATTTTTTAGATGATTCCAGCCTAGAATTTGCAGCTGTAAATTTACATTTGCAACGAATGTGGGTACACAATGATACGTTGAACAGGACCGGTTTCCACGACGTGATAACGGCTGGCGCTTTTGCCGCGCATACCCATAAGGCTGAGAGAACCGGAGGTCTGATTAGGTAAGACTTTAGAATATAATTTAATTTTAATGTTTATAATAATCTAGTGTTTGCCCGCGACTTCGTCAATGCATAATTAAAAATACCTTACAGACGGTAAGGTATTTTTAATTAATTCCCGTCTAAATCGATCCAGATGTTCCGCAGATTACCCGTAACAAACGCGGCCTTGCAGACAGACGGACAAAAATAAAAAAAATGTATTTTCGCGAAGCAACGCTAATACATTGTATGTACTCAATATCAGCAGCTCTTAAAAAGTGTTTGGCAAGATGTGTCTAGATGTTTTTTAAATATATATTTATGAATAAAGAACAATGTTGTAGGTTAGTGCAGCAAGTGAAAGATATAAACAGTTCAAAGGCGGCGATGAATTTGGCAACCGCAAATAAAATACAAGTGGAATATGACAATGTTGTTGCACTGAGGCGACTTTGTGAAGAAGCAAGTCACGATATGGACAGGGTATTGGTTCTTCTGCAAGCTAAACAGAAGGAAGAAATAGTTACGGTCATTGAAGGTAATTTAAAAGTATAAATTTACTTTTAAAATATGTGAAAGCTATATTTTCTAATCCACCCAGGGCTAAGTAGTTGATTAAGGCGTAAGACCCCCAATTTATTGTAGACTTAGCCTATCATTGGGCACATATATCAGTTGGTGAATGTTTTTTATGAGAATAAATGGACAAACCACAGTAGAAGGAGTTATTTGCCTTTCTTCAAGTAATCTTTAAAGTTATAGCATACTAGCTGTCGCCCATGACTCTGTCCGCGCGGAATTAAAAAAAAAACTTAGTTGCCTATGTGTTTTCCCAGATTATATCCGTAACAAATTTCATTCAGAGGCGTTTTGGAGATACCTTCAAACAAACATCCATCCATCCATCTAAACATTCGCATTTATTACTATTAGTAAGATTTTTAGCACCTGTATTCGTCGAAAGAGTGAAGTGACTGCTACCTATAGACATCTGCAATTGCAGATCATTTAATCGACGGAGGAGGGGATGTATATATAGAATATTTCACCTTCCTATGAGTTTCAATCGGACAAAATCCACTTCCCCTGCTCAAACTTTAGAGCTAGTTAGGTAGAAGGGAATGAGGACTAAAATTAGGCCTTTTGAACTTACCCTCATCAGACTGTAGGCGGAATGACTTGATGCGTGTCTTCTGAGTGGTCGTGGTGACTTCTCCTGTCGAGCTGACCCATTCAGGCAACAGATGTTTTTTATGGCTACTACTATAAACTAGTTAAACTAATAAGTTATTTTTTAGTGTAATATTGAATTTCCATTTCAGTTATAAAGAGTAAGATAAAAAGCATTCTTGCTTTATGGGAACCATGTGTAGTTGAAGAGATGTTAGCCAGCATTGGTTGGTCGAAGAATAGTTGCACTGATATATCTGAGGACCAGGTAAAATTAACTTAATGCCATAGGTAAATGGGAGATGATTTTTAATAAGATCTTGTTTTTTCAGACATTGTCAACAATTTTACGTCTCACAGAACAACTTAGTATATTCGATGCGACCGGTT
>DWMU01000023.1:0-16166 GCA_018246175.1 Papilio zelicaon
TAAAATTGTGACTATAATTTGAGATTTAAACTATCCTATCTCTCAAGTTGGATCGAACTGCAC
The DNA here is from genome assembly GCA_018246175.1 of Papilio zelicaon. Lineage (NCBI taxonomy): Eukaryota > Metazoa > Arthropoda > Insecta > Lepidoptera > Papilionidae > Papilio > Papilio zelicaon. Next base: position 64 of record DWMU01000023.1, read on the forward strand.
ATGGTGTGCGAATTATAATCGGTTAAGTGGTTTAGGAGTCCATTGAGGACAAACATTGTAACACGAGATTTATATATATTAAGATATAGAAGATTTATAAAATTTAAAAAATTAAATGTAAACGTTAAAAAACAGATTTATAATCATAAGTAAAAAAACAACTTGGTTATTTTAAACTACAAAAGTTTTAGTTGATATTAGAAAAATGATGAACAACTAGTTGTCGCTCGCGACTCAGTCCGCACGAAAATAAAAAAATACATAGCCTATATGTCCTTCCAGACTATGCTCTACATCCGTGCCAAATTTCATCAAGATGCGTTGAGCCGTTCCGGAGATATCTTCAAACAAACATCCATCTAAACATTCGCATTTATAATATTAGTAAAATAGAAACACTATAAACCAAACAGTAGTTCAATTTTCTAACTGTAGTCATTTTTTATTCGTTAAAATTCATTTAAACAATAGACAAACGCTTAAAAACAAAACTAGTTAAACGAAATTCAGTGACCATTAATTATCTTTGTACATTTACAATGAAAAATCTCTCTAAAACGAGTTGAAAAATATTTCCTCAACGGTAAAGTGGAAAAAGAAAGAAAAATCATCAAAGACATAAAAGTTAAACAACCTTTTTTTCCGTTGAAAGGAACATCTACAAATACTTAAAAATTCGAGAGTTCTTTTAATATTTTAAATTGCCCGACAATTTTCACACAGATTGCGATATTCAAAGGGATAAAAAATCTTTTTTTTTTAATTTATTCCCGAAAATTTATTCTTACAAGCTTTTCCAAGAATAAAGTTCATTGCGTCAGCATTGTATAAGATATTTTCTGGAAGCTATTAGACATAAACTAAATATCTAAAAATACTTTATTGTATAAAGTGACATTAACTATCTTAGATGGATGGATGGATGTTTGTTTGAAGATATCTCCAGAACCGCTCTAGGGATCTTGATGAAATTTGGCACAGATGTAGAACATAGTCTGGAAGAACACATAGGCTACTTATTAGTCTTTTTTTATTTCCGCGCGGACGGAGTCACGGGCGACAGCTAGTTATTAAATAAGTAAAAAAACATTTTCTAGTACATCATTCTCTCTCCATGTTATAACATTTCGCGCGCGATTAACATCTCTATTTTCGATTTCTTTTTCTCATCTCACATGTCGCTACAAATATGTGGCCAGTTTGACATCTATGGTAGTTGGTATAACCTCTTCAGTGATGCCAAAGAGGTTTAATATATTATTATCTACAATCAGTTTAACACACTTAAAATAATAATTGCCTTCTAAACAAGAAAATAACGAATAATACTGGCGGTATTAATCCATTTGTATTAATTGACTAGCGAAAAAAGAATTAAGGATAACTTTACAAGTCACCGTGTTAATTGAGCAAGTAGAAATTAATTAAAAACGCCAGGTGGTCCCAAAAAAGCTGGTCCTTTCATCCGTGTATCTTGCTTGTGTTTTTAATTGAAAGTTAACTGTTGATAAATCGAGCTTTCTTTTTGTTATATACGAGTACGAAATGTTATTTTTCTTTCCATTCTTTCTTTTACCCATTAAAGGCAAAAACATCTGTAACCTTATAACTTATTTCGTTACTTCGCTATTTTATCTTTATCAGCCTAAAATTAAATAAAAGTTAAAACTGTTGGTACCTTTTTTTTATTAAAAATACGATTTTAATTCTTTATGCAAGTTATCTTATTTCTTAAAGACTGACAACGCACCAGTATCTCTGTTATTAAAAATGATCTTGGCCGTCCAAGATCTCTTAACGCTGACGCTTTTAAGGTTCTTCCTGTGCATTCCCTCTTCTGTCGATTAAAAATAAAGGTAGGGAACGCAACTGCAATTACTGATGTCTTTGGGCAGCGGTCGCTTCGCTATTTAGGCGGACTCAGGTGACCGCTTGCTCGTTTGTCACCGTATGATATAAAAAAAACTGAAAGCGTTAAGAGATCACTCTGCTGCTGTTTATCCCTTTATGATAAATAAATGATCTTTTTTCCTTAGATCCACCGGGCGCACCGTACATCGAAGGTTATGCGGAAGGAGAGACGGTACGCCGTGGTCAAAGCTTGGAGCTGGTCTGCCGCAGCCGAGGAGGCAATCCACCAGCTCAACTCATCTGGTACAAGAATGGAGAGCAGATACGAATGGCATACAGGTAATGTTAAAAGCTTAAAACCCATTTCCACTGGTAAGATAAGATATGCGACTGCTCTTTTGTCATTTTCCTAGATTGTAAAGACTTGGCATTTCAAAATAACGTTTCATATTTGGACATGTATTATTCCATTTACGAGCAGTGCTGTATTTCAAATACCTCAAGGCAAATAAACATATTAAGTAAGTTATTAAGAAATTTTCGTAAAAATTCTTTTTAAAAAAAACGAGAATGTAAAGTCATAATTGTTTATTGGACAGATAAAATCTTCGATTATATTCCGAAACCCAATCAAATAAAACGATCAAATTAATATAAGAAAATTGACAAGAGAAATATTCAAGTACATCGCATTCGTAGGAAGCAATATCCTATCAAAACTTCCAGAAAATACATAACAATATCACGTCCGCGATGTCGGCTTTTTGCCTACGTGGAGATTGTAAAAAAACGACACCCCCAGTGGGTGGCTTTTCCCACCCCCATAGCGCCCACCCCTCTAGACGTTTCAGGGGATCGTATTAAACTGGCAACAGATAGGGCGTATGTCTCCATGATTTATATAGTTTAATGATGCACCACAATCGATAAATTTTATCGATATACAAAACAAACTAAAAATATTTTCATTTATTAATTTCCAAAAACTACCCACACTCTATTATTAACGACACTAACGATCTTAAAATCCGTGAAGCCTTAAAATTTTCTAAACATACGAAAAAAAATCGTTTGTGGGTGAAAAAAAAAACAAGTTTATCGACAAATATGTTGTTTACAAATGAACACTTCACTTTAGAATAGTATTAAGACATGCCGCACGTCGACGCAGGCTGATTTATGAGCCTTGCACCCGACCGACTAGGGACGGGGGGGAATTATCGATATCCTTTTTCCGTCTGTTTCCGATTCTAGAAAATGTTGCAAATAAAATAATTCTGCTTCCGAAAATAACATTAGAACATTCATATCAAAGATATAGTGCGAGCATTATACTTCTAGCGGAGATATCTGTTTTAATGTTTCATACGATAGCTTAACGAAACAAGTAAACTTGAATTGACCTAGAATAAAATATTTCTCTGTAATATTTTCCAAATATCGTCACTTATAAATCCGGTTCCACTTCAGTTCTAAATACGTTTGATACGCGTAATATGTAAACTAAATAAATTTTAAGATGGTAAACTTGGTTCGTCCCGATATTTGTTCTCATTTATTACAAAACAAAAGCCTTTATTGATACTTCCTTTTATAACTTGTTCAATTCAATCTAAAATCTTCAAAACATCAATTTACGAAATTCATCCTTATTGGTACTCTTGAAACTTCAACAAAATCAATACAGCCCATTCACCCTAAAAGATACAGTGACGCAGCAAACTTTCGCTCAACAAAGATATCGTTTAAACCCTACTCTATTCAATGCTTTCACGCATACGAACAAATCGGGCCTCCAACAATAACAATTCAATTCCTTTCTCGTTGAAACTCGGCAATTTTATCGATAATAATCAATCCGGGTACAGCACTGTTCGATACTGTTCCGTCGAAATTTCCCCAAATAATATTTTATTATTTGCTTCCTTTGTAATTCTTACCTGAGTCTTTCTTTCGGGAGCTTATCGATTGATCCTCAAGGCGTGGCTTAACCTGTCACGCTATTACCCCTCCCAAGTGACAGGCTGTCACTCAGCCATTTCCCAGAATAGATTTCGGGATTACGGGATCGAATCTACGGAGCGTAAATATATTATGCGCTAGTGTTCTGACAAAATGTAACGAGCTACATAAATATTGTCAGCTTGACACGTGCGAATATTCCTTAAACGTTTAGTGCTTCATACTAAAATACCAATTGGTCTCTAATCTATCTAATCTAGGTCCTCTATCATTTTTATACAAATATACTGAACTCTGAGTCCTGTCCATACTATGTATGTATAAAAATATTTACTCTTTAAACTTTAAAAAAAATTCTCTAACCAATTTATGGACGTAAGATTTATGTGAACCATCGATAAAAACATTTCACACCACTACCCAAGTTAAGTTGGTCTACTAATTCCAACTATGCGACCAACAATTTGTATTAAAGCTTTTCCTCTTGGTAACTTGTAAAGCGTAGTTAAAAGGGACTTTTGAATTAATTCAATGCAATACTTTACCGTGACTCTGTGTGTGTGTGAGTCTGTATGTGTAATTTAATCTTAATTACTACATCATAAGGTGCGGCATTCGTAACAAATTTCGCTGGAAAATTACTAGCCTGTACTGTGGTTTACTCGATTGAGTGACGCCATGTGTTTAGTGATGTACAATAAATGCATGGCTTAATGTTATCGACTTTTGTTTTATCCAAAATATTTCATTAAAGATGCAATAATACGTTTTAAAAACTAGGCTGTTATAAATTTTATTAATTGATTCATTTACCATGTGTAAAATCATACATAGTTAATTTAGAAAATATTTTGATTAGTCCGAGATCTGTTGGCGTTGCATTACATGCCTGAATCTTGCTTAGCGCTTAAGTAGGTAATGTTTGAATTAAAAAAAAATGTACTCGCCTAAACCGGGAGTGTTCGCGAGAAGTCGTATATGTTTTATTCATTCACATTCCCATTTCCTTTTGTAAAGTTCTCATTAATAACAGTTTAAACAGAACGAACCAACCGGCCCGGGAATAAATCCGTACGTATTCTTTCATAGAAATTTCCAAGCTTAAATCTCTGGAATACATGAATGAATAATACAAACGGCGAAAAATATTACTTTTCATATGCAACCGCGTTCAGTGTTACATTACAGAATAACCCCCCATTTCCTACTCGTAAAGGAAATGAGAATGCCCAATAGAAATTTATTCGCAACCGAAACCGACTAAGTAAAGGCACAAATCTTTCGAAGACATTTACTCTCGCGGACTACCGAGATATCGATGCTTTTATAAAAAGGTTTTTTTCGTAATGTGATGAAAACAAATCCAAGAGACATTTTATCAAGCAGAATACATAAGAAAGCCTGACACACTTATAAAAAGCGAAGAAATACTCCTGAAATTCTCTGACGTACTGTACTACATACTATATTACGAATATTGAATTTGTTAATTTATTTTACTACTGTTAATTACAAAAACATCCCAAGAATTTCATAATTAAATACCTACATAATATAGTCTGCTACTTTTTTAATTTATCAACAAAACAAAAGCCGAATTAATGAAATTTCGAAGAAGAAAAACATTTGGGATATTCTTATTATAACAACACATTAAAGCATCTCCCCAGGCAATGGCTCGTAAAGATGTCACTGGCCTATTGTCACGTGCTCGTTATGCCGATATCGACTATCGATAAACTGTAACTCGACTCATCACTAGTGATGTATATGTATAGGCTGTGTTTATTCTAGATGGATTTACAAATAGTACACTGATAAATTGTCACTTCGTTGAGAGTTGATTATACGTATATAATTTTGTCCTATTTTTATCATTCGTTTATATCAGATGGATTTGATAAGTGTAGAAATACTAGAAATCTATATATACGTTAATAATATGAAATTCAGTTTCATTTAACGAGTCAGTTTTTACTTTTTTTTAACACTTAAATTGTATTTTAGATAAAATTTATTATTTCCGATCTATTGAAAAGTCCGAAACACATTTCTCAATCCAAATGGCATCACAGAATTAAACCAAAGTAACTTTGCCAATGAAAATTATATATAGTAAGCCATGAATATGTTGTGAGGCCATTTCTCTAGATAACGTCAATATTGTAAAAAACACAATGCTTGGAATTGGGCCAACTTCCGAGGCTGCGGCGACACATTTATCATGTAATATAATTATCTAATTTGTGGACTACGTCTATTTCCTACGAATTGATCTAATATAAGTTTATTGGGTAGCGCTGAGTGGTTTTAAATCAATGTACTTTGATTTATACTTTTTGTTTTTATAAAAATGAAAGAATGTTGTATTCATAAACTACATTAACAAAACTAAATCAAGAATTATTTAAGTAAATAATGATCTCGACCAGTCATGTCAAAGATACGGCCCGCGATCTCAATGTGTCACAGAAAGAAGAATCATGTTTTTTAGATCTTTTAGACTTCAATTCTAATTTGATAAATGAAATGTTATAATAATTCAGTTCATATTTTTTATTTTCATTCTGGCTCACCTACAAATTCAAAATGTAATATATAATAGCCCTCTGCAAAATTGAGTTTGACAACTCTGATCTAGAGAATGCAAAATTCTTTTTTAATCTATATATAAAAGAAAGTCGTGTTAGTTACACTATTTATAACTCAAGAACGGCTGAACCGATTTGGCTGAAAATTCATGGGTATGTAGTTGAGAACCAGGATACGGACATAGGATACTTTTTGTCCCGTTTCCTTTTTTTTTTTTAATTCCGCGGGAACGGAGTTGCGGGCAAAAGCTAGTCCTTTATAAATGAATGCTTAATTTTTTTTAATCAGTTTATGTAAGTATACGATTTAAAACATTTCCTTAATATCATTTAAAGAACATCAAACACAATGTATCCAAAAATTCAAAGCAATCCATTTATCATACCCGTGGAAGCCATCCAAACGCAGTTATAAAGCGACAAAATATCTTTTACAAAGGAGAAATATAAAAAATCCCGGAGATTCGAACGAAATGACTCTTAATTTCTATTATCAAAGAATAATTTAGCTATTGGCCTAATGCCAACAATTTCAGCCACGTAAAATAACGCGAAAACGTAGTTTCGTTGACAATGTGACGGCAAAGCAAAAGGCATATTGAGAACTTCTGAACTAAGTGTTTTTCAGTCTGGAATGCATTTTCCCCAGACAACGCGGGGGCTCTTTTTTTTGTTTTTGTTTAACTGTTTTTGTTGTTATCGTCTCGTTTCCCCTTTGACGTTTGTTATTTATTGTTTGAAAATGTTAAATTTATACAAAGCTTTGTAATTTCAAGCGCAGAGCAATTGCAGGAAAAGCTCTCCTTTTATTTTATCGCGTTAACATTGGTTATTTGACGTTTTATTTCTTTTTTTTTGTTTTAAATGATCCGTTTTATTAATTTAATATTCTTTTATTCAATTTTATGTAATAACATTTACAGAGCCTTTAGTTTATTTTATTTCTTTCCAAACCTTATTATAGGACTTTTGAAAACTCGTGTGTACGTATTCGTTAAATTATTAAGACGTATTTTTAAGGCCACATTTACGTAAGAAACAATTTCATATAAGTAGTATACCTCATAATATTGGATTTTAGAGGTTTTACGTTAATACGAAAAGAAATCCTTAAAAGAATAACTTATCTTTTTAAACCATTTCATTTCTTCCTTTCTGAAATGAGAACTTACGCAACTTACGGATAGATGGCACTGGTATCAAAACCTCTCAGATACTTGGCGTCCCTCGAAATGGCTACGCAAAAACTCTCAGACAGAATGATATATGATAGGGGATAAGGATTAGGAGGTATATGCCCGGTCAGAGTTCGATTCCGGGTTAAGCCTTTAGAATTTCCCGACGGCTTATCTATTGTGGATCTTTTCGCCCGATTGTGTATGGTATTTGGCTAAGGAAATGAAAACTTCGTGACAGATATTTATATCTTTATTAGTTTGCGAAAGATTTAATATTTATTTCAGTAAAAATTTATTTTTTTTCTTAATTTTTTCAATCATAAATTCCTGTCCAATATCAGGATCTTTATATAGAATTATGTTACATTAATTATCTCAATCCCAAACTCGCCAAAACATTTCCTACGATGTCAAAGATCGTGAAGCTGTTCGTGATCGTGAACTTCTTGTAACAGTCCGTGCATGATAGCTCTTAAAGTCTGTAAAATATTAGATAATAATAGATCAGCAAAGAATTCTATTAACTAAAAATGTATTATAACATTAAAATAAATGTCGAAAAAATAACATCCAATTAACCAACTACTGTATATTTCATTTCCAATACAAATGGAAAAATACGCAATATTATCGAATCAAATTTTCCCAGACATTAGCTAAACAATATATCTTACTGCTTTATCCAATATCAGTAAAGGATAACTATTACGCCCATTAAACTGTATCCCTTCAGGAGGCTGTATTGACGCAGGCTCTATGCGATATTCATAAATTTGCTTGTTATTCCTTCGATAAACGGAAAGATATCATATTGTATTAAAATAAAAGATATAAGACAATCGACTAGGATGACGAAGTATATTGGTGTATGGTCCAAGTTAAAAGAAGATAGTATTTACAAAAAAAGTAAAAAAAATATTGATTGTCTTTTATACCGGAAAAAACGTATTCATGTATCTGATTTTCCTTGTATGCAGTACCCTTATATTATCGTATACATGCGTATTTAACTGTGAAGTAGTCGACAGATGTATGACAGGACCGCGCCAAATTAATGTCCATAATCTCTGCCCACCCTTCTTTGTTACGGACGTGAGCTGTATTGTTGTATTTTTGTAATTAACAGTTATTAAATTTCTATTTTTGGAACATTATAATAATATATCAAAATTTTTGTCATTTAATTTCTTTTAATGTAATAAACGCTATAATCTTAAGCATTGCACCACAACGTAAGTTACACGGAAAAGGGAAAAATGTTTCCTTTGTAACACTATACTGATGCTAAATTGAGTGAAATTACACTCGAATAAGCTGTGTAAAGGTCGGAGAAATTTAATAGCTCCATACTAACCAACGTTGTTAGAGTTGGGTAAATACCTTATAGCATTTACTTTTAAACTATCTTGTAAGAAATCCTTTTATTCCTTTGTAATAGAGCTTATGCAATTGTAGAGCTATTCTTTTGCGTATTCTATATTATTTTGCACAAATATACCTAAGCACGTGTATAAAAAATTTGATATAGTTATCATTCACCTTGAATAAACAGATCTCTGTTTCTGAATAGGTTTGAAAGACTGCGTAACTTTTTTTTCGTGCTTGTATATATATAAAATTAGCAGTTGTAGAATATGTTAGTCATTTTTGTGTCAATACTCTATCAATATGTGGATAAAACTAATTAAGTTTAAAATTTTAGCTATCACTTTTTAAAATCTTAACAAATCCATCGCTAAAACTAATAATTCCTAAAAAAAAAAAAAAAAAACTTTGAGAACATAATCAATTTTTTCTTACTGACAAGCTGAAAATTATGAAATATTTTTCGGGAAGAAATTTTTTATTCATTTGTTAAAAAAAACGAACTTTGGTAAGACGGGGTCGCGTCAAGTTTATCAGAGCGGCTTCTGTCCATTCATTAATCAATCTTCTTAGCCTTTGAATTTTTTATACGTTGTTACAAGGTTACGTCACAGCGAAGAATCAAAACTGTCTACCGTTTTTGGCAAGATAAAGTTTTCTTAACGTGGGTTGGGTCAGTGCGAAATTTATTTCAAAATAAATTCAGCGTTTTTTTTTTCTTAAATTAATCGCGAGGCGATAAAATTATTTAACAAATGCAGATTAGATTTGCTATTTGTACTTTTTAAGTAGTAGTAGGATTACAGTGTGTTTAAAAACTAAACCTTCAACAAAAACTAATTATTTTTGTCCTTCACTTGAATATCATGACAATCATTAAGGAGTTTTTAGCCATTTTCGTATACAAAAATATATTGATATATCTATTTTCAAAAATAATAAGGATATGTCATTGTATGAGTGCTTTGGCAGTGAAAACCCACGTTAACATTTTATTCTGCAGTAAGAAGTTAATGTCTTTTATAAAAGAAGATTCGTTGCCATCTTAAGTGAGGTTTACTTCTAAAAACATTCGCCGCCAACGAGATTAAGTAATAAATAACGCCTCAGAAAATTTAGAGAGAAATTTATATTTTAATGGTAGAGGTTACAAGCGGTAGCGATTTTAATATTTGTTGTAAATTTGGCTTAAAAATACCAATGTGTTAAACTATTACCCAAAGTTATTTAACGATTGCATAAATAATTCCTAAGTACAAATTTAGTATGGTAAATCTTCACTAAGGATCCTTCTTAGTTGCCACTTTACCACTCTAAGTGTATCAGAGTGGAATAACTGTTTCATTAACGAGTAATTTTTCGTTAGTTAAAAATTAAAATTGTTAAGTCATTACATAAAACGATTAACTTATTAAGTTATTTGTCATCTTAAAAAATTGTATAACTTATTGGTTGCCATAAACATAAATTTTAGTTTCTTCAATTAATTAATACTCAGTTATCTTATCTTCTTATAGTGCCATCTTCTCGCGAAGGTCGGCGATCATCAAAACAATCTGCATTCTCGAAACCGTGGCTCTGAATAACGGGTGCTTTTTCCGAACCACTATGTTTTTTTTCGCCAGGACATCCTTCTTCGTCCGTATCTTATAACTTGGACCATTGCCACTTCACTGCATCTTGCGCCTCTTTTAATAAATGTGTGAACAAAATCATCCTCACATACAATAAAGGCAGCGTGTTAAAAACAATATAAAAAATTGTCTTAAAACTATTTATCAAAAGGATATTTTTATCGAGTCATTATATTTATTTAAGGTTTGAGTATTTACAGTTAATGTGACAATATTTTTAAACTTTCAAACTTTGTCCGGAATTAAAATTTTGGGATAATATCTGGATATTATCACATCTGTTTGCATATGTATTCTTCACACCAAACACACATAAACAACATATTATTGTTTATAGTGAAAAAGTTATATTTAAAATATTACAGATATATAGATAAGTTATATAACTAAATGTATATAGGTCGAAGGTCGAATGAGAACCATCGAAAATATCATTTTTTGTATAGGTCCAGAGATTGGATCTGTCGGCAGAAACGGTTTCGGGAAGGAAATAGGAATTTTAACAAGAATCGAGGATCGCAACCTTATAACTTACGTTCGATTTTTCCGTCAAATGAAAAAAAAACTACATATCTAACTAATACAGTTGCCGTTTAAATCTAATATTTGATTCGATTAGTTAGTTTTTTATAAACATATTTTCTCTCTGAATCTACGTAAAAAAACTTTATAATATTAAAGTTAATTATTACTATTCAATAAATAGAATTGTAACTGTATTTTAACTTGTTTCAAACATTTACATCTTACTAATATTATAAATGCGAATGTTTAGATGGATGTTTGAAGATATCTCCGGAACGGCTCAACGGATCTTGATAAAATTTGGTACAGATGTAGAACATAGTCTGGAAGAACACATAGGCTACTTATTATGTCATTTTTAATTCCGCGCGGATATAGTCTCGGGCGACATCTAGAAGTATATAAAACTGTATCTTATACTAATTGAATAAGTTGAAAGTTTCCGCTTGACGGACTTCAACTCTGACCCTCTGTTCCCTTTCGTGGGAAGATGTTAATCTTGAATTGGCTTCTTTTCAATTACATACAATTTCTGTCTTTCTTTCTCATTTTAAATTATGATTGATATAATTGACTGTACTTTAACTTAGCTTGGTTCTGAATTCAAATTACGATTTAAAACCAGTGATATTTAAAATTGAATGTTCATCATAAAAGTTTGGAAAATATATAATAATAAGCGGTCGCCCGCGACTCGAAATTAAAAAAAAAATACTATATAATGTTGTACATTTGTGCCAAATTTCATCTAAATCCGTTGAGTGGTTCCGGAGATACCTACAAAAAACATCCATCCAAACATTCACATTTATAATATTAGTAAGATGGGCAATAAAACTATTTAATTGCAAATTAATATTAGTTATTTTACTCACAGTTAAGAAGCTAATTAGTAAATTATTAGATTAATTTTATAGATTCACTACCCGCTACCGCTTGCACTTGTACCATACACTAATAATTAGTGATCTGAATGCGGCCTGTGATTGGTCAACCGTTGTAGCAATTTGTAAGTCGACACTTTTTTCCGCGACTGTACAACAATTACTCTTATTTTGCACCACAACGCTACAAATGTTTAAATTAATATAGTAATTTAACGCTTTAGTTACCAATTTATATTTAAACCAGCGGTCGCCCGCGACTCAGTGCATAAAAATATCAGGAACAAAGGCAGCCTTACAGACATACATACAAAGAGGAGAGATTTAAAAAAAATGTTTTTTAAATAAAATGATTAATGCTTTATTCTAAATACTCATTAACAAAATAAAAAATAATAATAACGGGATTCAAATCACCCATTATAGTCACCAAATGTACAGCAAATAAGTACACATGCGTACAAAACTGATTAGCATTTGTCATAAAAAATCATTACATGATAGCATATTCAGTAGTATTGATTGTGTACGCGATTGTACCAGCCATTAGTATTCGTAGCGCATACATTTCGTCAAAGCGTTCGTTGATTAATTGCCTCACAGACTCTCAATAGCCCACATTACTGACAACATTCAATGAAACACCGAATAGGCACAAGTATTTTAAACTAGTCGAATTTAATTGCAATGAGAAATTTTTACATAGGAAGGGGTAATATCCTATTTCTGTGGGTCCCCTCCTCCGTCGATTAAAGGTAGGCAACACATCTGCAATTGCAGAAGTCCATGGGCAGCGGTGGCTTCACTATTACGGCAAATCAAGGTTTGCACACACGTTTGCCACATTAAAAAAACTCCAAACAAGTTTAAGTTTAAGGCTGTATTCACATACTTAACTAACTGTTGATTGTTTACTTAGTATCCTAATAGGCTTTACTAAACGCACGGCTCTACATGGAAAATTTTATGACTGGTGTAATAACTTGACTGGGTGCAAGATGCACGTCTTACCTTGTTTTACTGCCACGCTCGAGTAGATCCCTAAAGCCCCGCTTTCACTCCCCTATTACTTCAAGGAGGCCCTAATGAACTATTGTTATTTGGTGTGGTTTTTACCCACAGGATACTGACCTCATTGCATAATACTAATAAATTAATTACATCCCATAAAACTTAAATATAAGTGTGATGATTTAAACGTTGCTATAGCGCATAAAGCCTTTTGAAATGCTTTTTAAAAAATATAAAAAAGGCAAAGAGGTTAAGCCGTTTCAGCTGAGAAATTGGAGTGCGTAGTGGAAAGGCCTTTATAAAACATTTTACTAAATAAAAAAAAATACTGGCAACAAATAACGGTAAATGTGTTAAGAATTGAATTAAGAGCATGTTTAGGGTTGGTTTTCAATATTTTATAAAGAAATTTGTTGCTTTTGGACACAATAACTTGTATAATAAATAAATTAAAAAAATATTATCTTCAATATAAAGTTGTCTTATTCTTTTTTGGATTTTTTTTTTAATAACTGTACTCCGTTTATAAATAATAATTATTGCTTAAATTATACACGCTCGTAACCCAGAGTATGCACAACAGACTTCCATTTTACTCAGTTCTGGAATATTACACAGAAGACAGGCGTGTGTGTGTTATTATGTGTGATCTTATAAGGAAAGGATGGAAAGGGGAAGGAGTCGAAGGGGAAATATTCTCTTTCTGTGAATCCCCACCTCCATAGATTAAAACTAGCATCTGCAATTACAGATGTCTAAAGTTCGCTTAGCTATTTCTGCGAATTCAGGTGAACGCTTGTTCGCTTTCCACCTTAAAATACATAAAAAACTTCCCTAGCTTTCCACATTCATACATCTAGATAATTTACAGTAACGTTTGCGTTTTACAAAATTAAATATTAAAGTTATACTATAAACTACATGGTCATGAGAAAGGCAACAGACCGTGTTAAAGTCCGCCCCAAGCGCACCACCGTGAAGGCCCACACTTACATTCAATATTCGGCAACACTTTAGTAAGTGTACGTTGTAATTTGTGGTTACGATAGAAATTTTCAGCTTCATTGAACGATAATAACATGAATTTTACTTTAACACAGATAACTTTTTAGACAACTAAAATATGTTAAAAAATTTTATTGTAAGATACTTACTAATAAAAGCCTGTATATTAATGAGCTAGCTGTGGCCCGCAACTCTGTCCGCGCGGCATTAGAAAAAACTTAATAAGTAGTCTATGTGTTCTTCCAAACTATGTTCTACATCTGTGCCAAATTTCATCAAGATCTGTTCAGCCGTTTTGGAGATCTTCAAACAAACATCCATCTAAACATTCACATTTATAATATTAGTAAGCAATAAATTTTACTCTTATTAACTTTATAGTCTTACAAACATGAGTATTTGCGCTTCTAATTCATCTATTCAAAATATATTTTCAATAAAAAAGGGATGTGTTTACAGATGTTTCAGCAGTGAAAGTCTACTGTAAAAGCAGTCATCTCTATATTTTGTACAGTAATATAATGTTACATTTCAATTGTTACAGAACAAGTGGTCGGATGTCAGAAAATGTGTTGTCATTCAAAGCGGACTCGTCTGACAATAAAGCGCGCTACACTTGCGAAGCTAAAAATGTCATGATCAGCAACACATTGAAAGCTGAGATAGATCTTACTGTACTTTGTAAGTATTTTTACCTCATACTTATTTCCTCTTCTTAAGCCCTTCGTACACAACGCAACGTAAATGGCCGATACTACGAGTAATATAGTTGCGTCGCGAGTATCGCGTCATGCGCGCTCCATACACACAACGTTGAATCATCAACTAATCACCAATTCGTTCAGTATCTTAGATCCGTCATCTTGAAAATTGCAGTGACTTAACAAAAAGGTTGCGAACGACTGTCTATGGTGATGATGAACTTACGAACCTCTGTGACATTGTATTATGTAAGTCGCTTAGTGACTAAAATCGCTGGATTTTTAATGTTTGCATCCCCTTGTGTACGAAAGGTCTTATAGTTTTATCTGTCATCTTAGAACACATTAAAACAATTAACTCCGTATGTTTTATTACTAGTCACAATTTTAGGGAACACAGTTTTAATTGAATATCTACATAAAGTATACATACATAGTTATTTTTGAGTATATTTGTTACAAACATACAAACTTATTGTTGTAATATTAATGTACATAATATTATTTTGATATTATTAATGAAATTTTAATCTATATATGTTAAATGAATGGAAATTTAGTATTAATTTCTCATAATTTTGCAAATTAGAGTCGGTATTTAAATAACTGTGAATCAACCCTTGTTTGATGGGGTAACTTTATCAAAGGATTTGCAAAGGGTGAAAAGCTCTTTGATACGAATGTTTATATTTGTAGCTTATGAGTGTAGCTTTTTAAAGCTTTTCAAACGCGAGCTTTTTGTGAATTCATAATGTTTGATTAATGAACCGATTGTTTTGTACATTGTGAGATGAATGACGATTGTTGATTGTTTTACTGTTTTGTTATTGTTTATGCAGCATTAGTTTTTTTTTTATAATTATTTCTTTGTAAATATCGATTTTGAAGAAAAAAATACTCGTGATATAGAACAGCTTTAATTGTTACTTGTCCCTTAAAAGAGAAATCATTTCTATGTAGCATTTGGTGTACAGAACATTTGAAATGTCGTAATTTCTACGTGACTGTTGGTCGCCGCATTGAGGCGGGTTGGAGGGAGGTTATCGTTAGTGACGTCACACGGAAAACGCTTCGCACGACAAACGTCGTTATTCTAGCTATTGTTTGGACATTAAGGTGGTCCGAGTTATATTTTATGACTTGTCACAGAAAATTTAAATAACTCGAACACACAGTTGTGTTTTGTTTTAAAAAATACAGTTTTGTTTTTAGATTTATACTAACTGTCACTTCCGTCGCCCGCGCGGAATTAAAAAAAACTTAATAAGTAGTCTATGTGTTCTTTCAGTCTATATTTCTATATCCATGACAAATATGATCAATATACGTTGAGCCATTCTGTAGATACATTCAAACATCCATCCAAACTTTCGCATCTATATATATATATATATAT
>DWMU01000024.1:0-16141 GCA_018246175.1 Papilio zelicaon
CTTCATTAAGATGTCAGTTTGGTAAATTGTATAGCGACATTTTAAAATGACGAAGTTCACGATCGCTCGGTGACATATTCTCACAATTATGTTGATACATTGTATATAGCCGTCGCTCGTTTATCGCTTTCCTATTTTGTCTTGTGACTGAGAACAAGAGAATAATAGCATCGTTAGTATTTATAAAAAAGATGTTGGTGGAACAATCTTATGTTTTCACTGTTTCAATCTTGATTCAATGGTTTATGAATAATAATTAATCGCACAATTATTTCAAAATCAATTTATTTAAACAAACTTGTAGAATCTTAAGCGCTCATTTGATTAAACATTTAGTAAAATAATTGCAGTTATTTCATTTTGTTAGACTTTCACCTGTGCTATATAAGCTATGAACAAAGACAACGTCGGTAGTTAGATGGTCATCTCTTCGCGTCGTTGCTGCGTTCAACGCGTAGACATAGAACCATTGAGTCTCATTAAAACACGACTGGGTTAACAGTACCCCGTTTCGCTTTACGCCTCGCTCCTCGTTTTATCTCCCGCTGCGAAAAAAAAGGCATCAAATATAATCTTTTGGTTACATTCGCTCGTACTCTACTAACTTTCCTTGTTTTATGTAAATTTCAAATGTGAAATCGCAACGGTATATTTTATGATAGACAAAAAAAAAAACTACGAAATAAACCGCATACAAACTGTTATGGTAACTAGCTGTTATTATTTACTGTAAAAATTAATATTATTTTTAACAGCAACTATATTAAGCTTTCACTAAAATTAACGTCAGTTTCCACTGCGAAAACATATGTTTTTTACAGTTAGTACAAACCTACGATTAATCATAATTTTGATTGTTTTGAATCTAATCTCGGGTACAATTTTAGTAACCGCGGGGTTCCACTGGATACATTGAGATAAAACTACAGTGGGATGGTTTTAGTACTTGAGGGTTTTATTTCATGTTATTTACGTTTCAGATTGCATTATGACGATTAATATTATATTGTCAAATTTATATTCTTGGCATTGAAAACTAATATTGGAGTTTGATTACGAGGGCATCTCCGATTTAGAGATATTAATAGACAAGACATGTTTAGGATTAATTATATTATAAAGAAACACCTCGTACACACCTATAACTAAAAAAAAAAACAACTAAAACTAAAAAAATCTATACCTAAAGATATAAAATAAAAAACGAAATAATGAATGGTATTTCAATTTTTCCCAGTTTTTTTTTTATTGTGTGATAATTGGTGAAAAAGTGGGGGAAAAAAATATTGGAATTAACGAGTTCTAGAAAAAAATGTGCGATGTTGTACGAAATGTGTTGTAACTTGTCAAACTTATTACCGGAATTGTCCAAATGTGTTAAGACTACGTTTCACATGAGGGAGCAATGAAAGATTGCAGTACTGTTAGAGTTTCAACGCACTCTCAGACGGTATTGAGGGCCTAGCACGATAATTTGCATAGAAAATGTTCATAGCGTTATAGAAAACATTTTGCATTAGATTTGTAAAGCGACCTATCGGGTGTAAACTACAACGGCAAATCTCGTACAAATAACGACAAATTTTGTCGATGACGCTACAAATACTTTCTCGTAATTTTTCGTGCTAGTTTCCAGTACTGTTTTCACAGCAAGCGTGCGTTGAAACACATAGGCATTACTGCACTGTCATACTATGAGTAGATTGCAGAGAGAATTAATAAATTAGTAGTCTATTTGTAGCATTACACTCTATTTTATGTCAAAATAATGGTAGGTATAAATATTTAATAGTAAAATTTTCACTGCAGTGGAGTGCCTGCTGTGCCCTCGTGTGAAACTAGCTTGAGTACTGTTGCAGGCGGTTTAACCGTCGTTGCTTTCACCGTTAACAGCGGATTGTGCTGTATCATTTTATATCTTCACGTAACACCTCTCCGAGCATCGACTATAATCTCTTTTAAACATAGCTCAGCAAAACAGTTAAGTGTCACTGGAACTCACTAGAACTAATTTGTAATTTACTGAGACTAATAAGCATTGCTTTAAGAATGCGATAGCCTTCTCCGTTGATTTTTATTATATTTTCCTCGTCGTCAAATAAATTGTGTTATTTTATAAGCAAATCGAAAGTGTATTTTTTTTGGTTTCGTCATTTCTAAGTCGTATAATTAGCTATATATTTTCTATTACTTACTAGCGGTTGACCGCGACGTCAGTGTGAAATTAAAAAAAACGTTAGCCTACGTTTACTTACTTTCCAGTTCAAATCCCATCAAAATTCGGTCCATTTCGGTGATTATCCGAGACAAAAGCGGATTTGAAGACAGATTAAATTTTTTTCTCTATATTACATGCAGACATTCCAATTTAATTTTATTTATTAATTGTACAGATGTAATTAATTTTAACGTAATTGTGAAGTAACACTGATTACTACTTTTTCACGATAATGATTAATTAAAATTAAGTAAAATTAAATTTTATAAAACTGTGTAAAATTTTTACTACATTCTAATAGTCTACGTCTTAGTAACTTTCAGTTGCTTGGATATGAAACAATTTATATGAATTTAGTCGGATAATATTATAAAGGATTTCATAGAATACCAGAGTAGTCAATAGTCACGATTCTAGTTAAGTTTAATAGGGCCAGTGACCATATGGCGTACGGAATAGGTCAAACCGATACTAGTACAGTTAACATACAGATGACAGCGGGTGATTTATTAATAGCAGTTCTTATAGATAATACTCACAGATCTTTTAAAAATATCTTACAGAAATGAACATTTTTTAATTATGTTATAAACGTACAAATTTGAAGTTTGTTGATATATGCATTGAAACAAAAATAAAACATAATGTATATCCAACCGAAGTATATTAAAATTTTAACCATATCAATTTAGATATTAGTTTCGAATAATAGTTTTTTTTTCAATATTTTAGATTGTTTTAAAGACCAAGTTGCACGGATCAGTAACTTTCTTTCGGCATAGTCACTATAATATTATCGTAATAATTTTATAAAGATCAACCTAGAAGAGTTTGGCGGATTGCCAGGCGTACCAAAGATCCGACGTCGTAATCCCACGCATTGCTGAAAATATCAGCCGTTTCCTTGATTTGAAATAAGCTAATCGTTATATTTACAAAAATTAACGATACAGATGTCGAACGATTCGTTAAGGATGTAACATGTGATTCAATCATTCAGCGGTGGAATTTTATATGTAAACTAGATGAAATTTTTTCTTTCATCTACTCAACTCCTGACATTAATGACACGCAATAAACAAAATAAGCGAAATTGCCTCATCCGTTTACTTGTGAAGCAAAGACCAAAGAAAATAGAGAGTAATTTTTATACTGGATTTGTAATACCATTTCGGTACTTTAATTTACAAAAGTACATCTGTCAAATATCAACGAGATCAGTCAAACCATTCTGAAGATACGTAATAATAAACATCCATCAATTCAAACTTTCAATGTATAATATTGGTAAGAAGTAACATATTAAAGTATGTTAATTTTTGTAAAGTCCCAAATCTCATGGTAATATTATTTTTATGACCTTGACCTAAAATAGTATAATACTTATGAGTCATAAAATAAATGTAATTAATTTCATATTGTCAAGGGTTAATTAATTAGTTGTTTAGGGACGATGACATCTGAAACCGGTCGTATTGGCAGCGTGGCTGAGGAGACCGGTTCGTACGGTGAAAAATTACATACTACTCCTGATTTGTAGCACAAGCACCGTAATAGCGAAACCGACTTACCTCATAACATTCCTACAACTCGTATGTACAAATCGGTTTTGTTGATTAATTAAATAGGTCTGCTGGTAAACGGATAGAGTACTTTATTGCAATCGCGGAGATTAAGATTGGATTCCTGTTACGTTTTTGTTTTTGTGCTTGGTTTTTGGAATAATAATGTAGAACTAATAGAATATTTCAAAGACAGATCCAATTAGTCCCAAGTCTAGTCCTATTCAAGATATTTTTTTGTGGTATGGTTATTTTATTATGTACGATCTAGTTTAAGAAAAGTCAAAGCTTTTGATTTATAATAATGTATAACATATTTATTGATTTAATGATAGTTTATCAGTTTGTCATAACATAAATAATTTTTATTTGAAATGTTGATAAATTAAGATGTTTGAAATTAAAAATGAATGATTCACTAAAATGGCGATTGTAACAAGATCCGAGTGTGTACACTAAAATAGCCGCGCGAAAGAGCTCGGCCGTCTCGTCACTGTATTCTGTAATGACTCACGCGCTCCCCAATCCGGATCGCAGTGTAGCAGGAGTGGAGCTTACTGCCTCACCGCCTCGCCAAACTATTTAGATGCGCATGCTTTCCTTTACCACACATTCAAATACTATTTATCAACATTCTAGCTGTGCTTTATTGAAATAAACTTTGCTATTACCATAAATTTAATTTGTTAGCCTTTAAAAATAATTTTTGTATTACACGTTTTTTTGGTTAGTCATTTTTCATAGTTTGTTATACGATGGCGCTATATAAGTTCTCTCTTCTTGTTTCAGTGGAGAGCGCCGGTGATCGCATCCCCATAACTGGAGGCAGACCCGGAGAGCCATCTCCGCCGATTTTTGAACAAATATTTAAAAATGCCAGATTCGCCCAAGGCGGCAATGCAAAGTTCGAAGGCAAGCTTAGAGGTAATCCTACACCAGTAGTATCGTGGACCAGAAAGAAGGCACCGCTAGTGGAATGCAATAAGTATAGTATGAATTACAACGAACAGACCGGGGATGTCTCGTTGCTTATCAAGCAGATTGGTCCCGGCGATGAAGGCGAGTACACGTGTACCGCACGTAATCAATACGGCGAGGCAATCTGCTCTGTATACATCCAACCGGAGGGTGTTCCAGTTCCAGCGCATCAGGCTTCGCAGCAACAAAGCTATCGCCATGTCAGCGAGAGTGTCGAGCACAAGTCTTATGGCACACACGGGTATTCTTCAGAACAATCCCGCCAGACTCAAAAAGTGGCTTACACAAATGGCACAGACTTCTCTTCGATCGAAGATTTCAAAGTTGATACATTTGAGTACAGGCTATTAAGAGAAGTTTCATTCCGAGAATCGATTACACGGCGATATGTTGGAGAGAGTGATATTCATATTAATACTGAAATCGACAAATCTTTAGGCGGAGTCTCACCGCCAAAAATAGGACAGAAACCAAGGAATTCAAAACTGCAAGTTGGAACTGACGCTCAATTCCAGGTACAACTGTCAGGCAATCCACGACCAAGAGTGACTTGGTTCAGAAATGGTCAGAGAATTACTAATTCTAACAAACATGAAATAATTACAACTAATACTCACACAACGCTTAGGGTGAGAAATATTCAGAAGTCTGATGCAGGACACTACACATTACTTGCCGAAAACCCTAATGGATGCATTGTCACGTCAGCGTACCTTGCGGTCGAGTCTCCCACAGAAACTTATGTACAGGATCAAAAAGCACAGTATGTTATTGATAGTCAAAAATCTGCGACAGAAGAAAGTATAGAAATTACCGAAAAAGCTCTTGCTCCGCAATTTGTAAGAGTCTGCCAAGATCGTGATGTAACAGAAGGCAAGATGACGCGATTCGATTGCCGCGTCACTGGCAGACCTTACCCAGAAGTCACGTGGTTCATTAACGATAGACAAATACGAGACGATTATAATCATAAGATTTTAGTGAACGAATCTGGAAATCACGCTCTTATGATTACAAATGTCGATCTTAGTGATAGTGGTGTAGTTACGTGTGTAGCGCGGAACAAATCCGGTGAAACATCTTTTCAATGCAGACTTAATGTAATTGAAAAAGAACAAGTAGTGGCGCCCAAATTTGTGGAAAGATTCACCACATTGAGTGTTCGCGAGGGCGAGCCAGTTGTACTTAACGCGCGAGCTGTCGGCACACCTACACCACGCATCACTTGGCAGAAGGATGGCGTAGCTATTATACCCAATGCAGAGTTACGAATTAATACCGACGGTGGGGCCTCGACACTGGACATTCCTCGAGCTAAGGCGTCGGATGCGGCATGGTATCAGTGTACGGCCCAGAATGTCGCAGGCTCCACCGCTACTCGGGCTAGGCTCTACGTTGAAGTGCCGAAAGAGCCTCCGCCAGAGCAAAAACGCTTACACTTACCGCGACCGACAAAAATTATTGACCCAGAGTAAGTAAACACACTTTACTTATTTAGTTATTACAATATCTATATTGTTAGAAAAAATTAAAAATAACAAAATGTTTCAGACCTGCTCCTGGACCCGAAATAATATATTTGAGACACGTGGAAAGAGCACGCCCATACATTCCCCCAGGCGAAGAAGACAGAGTTTATCCGCCACCGCAGTTTATAATACCACTTAAGAGTGTGACACAGATGGAAGGCGGAAAAATTCACTTTGAAACAAGAATAGAGCCTGTGGGCGATCCTTCCATGAAAATTGAATGGTTAAGGAACGGACAAAGTATAGAAGCTAGTAAGTATTGTCATTAAATACATATTATTCAATTTAATTATACATATCCTTTTTGATATCTTTATTCAATTTTTCAACAACCTATCATAATAAGAGATAAAACGTAATAAAACAAAATAATTATATAACTGGAATTTCATTATACCATATCACATTCATACTTCATTTTGCAGGTTCTAGGTTTACGTCAGTATTTCGATTTGGATATATATCTTTGGATATGCTCAGTCTTAACATTCAAGATAGCGGGGAATATACATGCCGAGCTGTCAGTGCCACTGGTGTAGCTGAAACTAAAGCAATGCTTCACGTTACGCCAAGGGCAACCATTGAAAGAACAAGTCAACATCCAGAAAGTTTGCAATACATACAACAGCTGGAAGATTACTCAAAATACCAGCACCAAGAATCTATTGAAGAACAAATTTCTCAAAGGCCGCAGTTTATTAGGCCTTTGCAAGATCTTGGCGAGCTTCAAGAGGGCAGAAACGCTCATTTTGAAGCGCAGCTTACTCCAGTAAGTGATCCTACTATGAGAGTTGAATGGTACAAAGATGGCAAACCAATCACAGCCAGCTCGCGAATCACGTCAATCTTCAACTTCGGTTACGTCTCCCTTAACATCATGCACCTACGGGCTGAAGATGCAGGTTCGTATACAGTGAGGGCTGTGAATAAACTTGGCGAAGCCATCAGTACAGCAACTATCAGGGTAGCAGCAAGAAGTACCGTTACTGCAGATCTCGGCATCCCAGAGCAAAGAAGATATATCGAAAAGACTGAACAGTTGGAAGCGTATCAACAACAACAACATCAGAAATATTATCAGGAAGTACCGGAAAGTACCCAAAGGCCAGAATTCAAGACTCCAATAAAAGATCAAATAAACGTGAAGGAAGGTGGATTTGCTCATTTTGAAGCTCGTTTAGAACCAGTAGGCGATTCTACATTAAAAGTGGAATGGTTAAAAGATGGACGCCCTGTTGAAGCAAGTTCAAGAATAACTACATTCTTCAACTTCGGATATGTTGCATTAACTATTAAATCAGTGACAATACATGACGCTGGTCACTATACATGTAGAGCGTACAACGCACTCGGTCAAGCGACTACAAGTGCTAATCTCACTATAATAACAAAGAAAGATATAATAGCAGAATCTCAACATCCTGGAGGCTTAGAAAAAATTCAATACTTGGAAGATTCTAGCAAATACTCAAGACGCACGGAAGAAGAGACACAAATTAAGCAAAAGCCTCGATTTTTGGGTCCATTAAAAGGCACTAATAAAATAGTAGAAGGCCAGAGTGCTCACTTTGAAGCGAGAGTAGAGCCTCAGAGCGATTTGTCCATGACTGTGGAATGGTACTTTAATGGAAAATTAATTAAATCTGCTAATCGCATACAAACTTATCATGATTTTGGATATGTTGCTTTAGACATTGCTGGAGTTAGGTCAGAAGATACTGGAGTTTATACTGTTGTAGCGCGTAATGCTACCGGTGAAGCACAGTTAAGTGCATCGATGACTGTCGAAAGTGAGTATTTCTTTTTAAATATCGCTTTATAAGCAAAATGTATATGATAAATTAATTTATGTATATGTCCCTTCATTTTTTTATTAATTTGTCTGTTCTTTCAGCCCGATCGAGCATCGATACATCAAGTATTCATCGCGGATTGTATGAAAAGACTAGACAAATGGAGGAATCTAAATTCGTGGAGCCAATGTATCATATTGAGGAAATTTCTAAATCAAAACCAGTCTTTGTTCAACCATTGTCAGACCCACAACCGATATCTGAAGGTAAAAATATTCACTTGGAGTGCCGCTTAGAACCCATGGGCGATCCAACTATGAGGGTTGAATGGTTCCACAATGGAAGAGCAGTTACAGTTGGATCACGTTTCAGAACATATTATGATTTCGGTTTCGTAGCTCTAGATATTATTCACGCTACATCAGCTGATTCAGGAGAATACACGGTGAGAGCCGTTAATCACTTGGGCTCGGCACACACTTCCGCAATGGTTCGTGTAATAGAGAGATCAGATGTACTTACAGACACACAAAATGAACAAGCCATTGAACAAATCCAACAACTAGAGGATTCTGCTCGCAGAACTAAACAAACACAAGAAGATATCACTGTAATGCAAGCTCCACACTTTTCTCGGGCGTTACATAACATTGAAATCATTGAAGGAACTAATGTTCATTTAGAATGCAGGTTACAACCTGTCGGTGACCCAACTATGAGAGTTGAGTGGTTCTGTAATGGTAGGCCAATTAAAACGGGACATAGGTTTAGGCCCGCCTATGAATTTGATTATGTAGCTCTCGATCTCTTAAGTGTTTATCCCGAAGATTCAGGTGTGTACACTTGCCAAGCGACAAATCAATTAGGCGAAGCAGTAACTTCATGTGCTTTGCGTGTATTAGCTAAGAAAGACTTAATTTTCGACTCTCAACATCCCTCTGGGTTAGAAAAAATTCAGTACCTGGAAGATGCTTCTCGTTATAAGAAATCTGAAGTGATCGATGAATCTTATAATATTAAGCCTCGCTTTGTTACAAAACCAAAGTCCATTGAAAACGTCAAAGAAGGACATCACGTACATTTCGAATGCAAACTTGAACCAGTAACAGATCCTAATTTGAAGGTCGAATGGTTTAAGAATGGTCAACCGGTAACCATAGGTCATAGGTTTAGGCCTATACATGATTTTGGATACGTAGCACTTGACATCATCGACTTGATCGCTGAGGACTCAGGAGTTTACACGTGCAGGGCAGTAAATCTCGTTGGAAGCGATGAAGTTAGTTGCAAATTAACTTGCCGTAGTACTGCCGATATTATTCGCGCTACTCAAAATGAGTCTGGTCTAGAACAGATACAAGTTCTGGAAGATCGCTCGAAATATTCCAGAACTGATGTAGTCGATGAAGTTACCACTCAGGCACCAATATTTACAACATCTCTTAAGAATGTTGAAATAAAGGAAGGACAACGCGCTCATTTCGAATGCCGCCTTATACCCGTTTCTGATTCAACAATGAAGGTTGAGTGGTATCACAATAACAAACCTTTGAAGAGTGGTTCAAGATTTACTGAGACAAATAACTTTGGGTTTGTAGCACTTGATATCATGTCGTGTTTACCAGAAGACTCAGGCACGTACAAATGTCGAGCTATCAATGCTTTAGGCGAGGCCGTCACTTCTGGCACCGCAATAGTGCATTCCAAGAAATCTATCTATTTAGAGTCACAACATGAAGGTGCTCTTCCTAGATTAAATCAATTAGAAACATCTAGACATCAAAAATCTACCGTACAAGAAGAATTTACAACTCAAGCACCCGTTTTTACCACACCTATGAGAGATATCAGGGTTGCAGAAAACCAGGCTGTACACTTTGAAGCTCGTCTTATTCCTGTTGGTGATCCTAAACTACGTGTTGAATGGTTGAGGAATGGTGTACCCATAACAGCCTGTAAGTTTTAATAAATTTCCGCTTAAATATGATTTCATACTAAATTATTTAATTTGAAATTTATATTAATAAAAATTTTGCTTTTCAGCTAATCGCATAACGACAATGCACGATTTTGGATATGTTGCGCTGAACATGAAATATGTGAACCCAGAAGATTCTGGTACATACACTTGCCGAGCTATTAATGACTTAGGAGAAGCTGTGACCTCTTCCACACTCTTTGTACAATGTAAGTAAATAAATAATGACATTATTTATTCTTAAAAAGTTTATTGATCGACATTTCACAATTTTATGGATGTTCATTTCTAGCTAAAGCATCGCTTCAACTTGAATCGCAACACGAGAGTGCATTAGAGAAAATTCAACAATTGGAAGATTCTTCTCGTTACCAACGCAGAGAGGATGTGGAAGTTGCAGTCAACCAAGCACCTCGATTCGTTACTCATTTGAATGGACCAACAAAACTGATTGAAGGTCAAAGTGCTCACTATGAATGTCGTATTGAACCCTATCCAGATCCTAATATGCGGGTAGAATGGTATTTCAATGGGAAGGTCCTACAAAGCGGTCATCGCTACCGCACAGCAAATGATTTCGGTTTTGCGGCGCTTGATATACTCACAGTTTATGGAGAAGACTCTGGTGAATACACCTGTAAAGTAATCAATAATTTAGGTCAAGCCGTATCATCAATTAAATTAAACGTTCAATGTAAGTTAATTTCATTAATTATTTATACCAATATTTTTTATTCCAATATCTTACTCTTGAAGAAAAAAATAACTTGATGTTTTTTTATAGCTAAAGAATCAATTATACGAGAAACGCAACATGAAAGTGCACTTGAAAAAATACAATATTTAGAAGACGAGAGCAGATATAAGCGTGTCACCCACGACGAGAGTTTCATTGCTGAGAAGCCCCAATTTGGTAAACCAATTAAAAATGCTGAGGTTCCAGAAGGTCAACCAGTACATTTAGAAGCCACTCTAACACCGGTTAATGATCCAACAATGCGAGTTGAATGGTACTGTAATGGAAAACCAATTCAACAGGGACATAGATTTAAAACAACATATGACTTTGGATACGTGGCTTTGGATATTTTGTATGCTTATGCTGAAGACACTGGCACATATATGTGTAAAGCTACCAATGCCGTGGGTGAAGCAGTTACAACAAGCTCTGTCAGAGTAAATGGTAAGTATTGAACATTCAAAAAAGAAACTCGTGTTTTAGAAATCATCGCCTTAATTAATTTGTAGCTTACGTTATCTAATTTTTTTTAAATGAGTACTGTGTAATTTTAGCTAAGAAGTCATTGTATTTGGATACTATGGATGAGCAGAGACTTAAAAAGATTCAAGAACTCGAAAAATACGAAAGACCAAAGCCAGTAGAGGAGGAACAGCCTGGTCAAAGACCTGTCTTCTTGACAGCTTTAACAAGCCTAGAGAACCTTAAAGAAGGTGAACGGGCTCATTTCGAATGCAGAGTAGAACCGATCAATGATCCTGATCTCAAGATTGAATGGTTCCTCAATGGACAAAAAATTAAAACTGGCCATAGATTTAGAACGACACACGATTTTGGTTATGTTGCTTTGGATATATTATACACATATAGCGAAGATTCTGGAACATATATGTGTAAAGCAACAAACAAACTTGGTGAGGCAGTTAATACCTGCACGTTGAAGGTAGCAGGTAAGATAATATTTTATTAATAGATATACAATGCATTATTAAATTCATTATTTTGCTATTTGTATGACTTCATTTTTGTTGTTGTTATTTCAGGGCACAGGAACATCATTTTGGACACTCAACATCCTAACGGCCTAGAAAAAATAAGGCAGCTTGAAGCTCAAGGGCATCCTTCTAGAATTGAAGTAGAAGAACCAAAAATTTCTCCACCTCGTTTTGTCACAGAGCTACGAGGAACAACTCATGTTTATGAAGGTCAAACTGCTCATTTCGAATGTCAGGTTGAGCCAGTCCATGATCCCAATCTAAGAATCGAATTTTATCATAATGGAAAAGCCCTGCAATCTGCTTCTAGATTCCATATCACTTTTGATTTTGGTTATGTGTCACTGGATATTCAACATTGCGTACCGGAAGACGCCGGAGAGTATTCTGTCAAAGCTATTAATGCTTTGGGACAGTGTACGTCCGCCATATCTATGACTGTAACCGCAAAAGGTAGTATCATATCGGAATCTCAACGTCCCGAAGGATTAGAGAAGATTAAGGAATTAGAGTCTGCAGAACCATTCAAACGTCCTGAAATCCCTGAACCGGTTACTCGGCAGCGACCTGTGTTTACTCAACCACTTCAAAACATCGACAACATACAAGAAGGACAAACAGCCCACTTCGACTGCAGACTTATTCCAGTTGGTGATCCAACACTCAAAGTTGAATGGTTCCGTAATGAGAAGCTTATTGAGGATAGCTCAAGAATTACAAAGACTCATGATTTTGGTTACGTGTCTATGACTATAACTCATGTGCGTGATGAAGACGAAGGTGTCTATATGTGCCGAGCGTCCAACTTGTTGGGAGAAGCAGTTACAACTGCCGCTATGAGGATTAAAAGTAAGTACAAAATAAGATTTAAAAGAATATTGTTCACTTTTATCCTTCTATACATATAAAATGGTTTGGTGTATTCCTAATGTTTTAATGACTATTTTTTAAATTACAGCTAAAGCAGCCATTCAAATGGAAACACAGCACCCCGAAGGAATGAAGAAAATACAGAGGTTGGAGGAACCTCAAGCTAAGAAGCAAGAAGAACCAGAACGTGAATTTGAGAAACCTATATTTACACAAGTACTTACCGGCCCTTCAGAACTTTGGGAGGGTCAACATGCTCATTATGAAGCACGTGTTGTACCTGTAGGTGATCCAAGCATGCGATTTGAATGGTACATTAACGGAGTGGAACTTAAGATGGGTAAGCTATTCTTAGTTACTAATTAATTATATTAAATAAAATCTTTCGTAAATTTAACATGAACTTAAAATACGGTAAATGTTTTTAGGTTCAAGATTCCGCACTACACATGACTTCGGCTTCATCACTTTAGATATAAATTCAGTTGTTGCTGAAGATGCTGGCTTGTACATGTGCAAAGCAATTAATAGAGCTGGCAGTACAGTATCTTCAACGTCACTCAAGGTGAAAACAAAATCTACAATTGTTGATCAGGCTATGAGACCTGAAGCATGGGAGAAGATACAACTGAAAGAAGCAGCTATGAATAAAGTGCCTGAAATGTTTATTGATACAGGAGTACAACAGGCGCCTATTTTCACTACCCATTTGCAAAGTTATGACAAACTGGTCGAAGGACAACATGTGCATTTAGAAGCTCAAGTAGAACCACGAACTGATCCGAAATTGAGAATTGAGTGGTTTAAGAATGGTGTTTCTTTAACTACCGGATCTAGAATAAAGAGCACATTTGACTTTGGCTTGGTTACTCTTTCTATTAATTCCTTGAGGATTGACGATTCTGGGATTTACACATGTAAAGCCACTAATCTCATGGGAGAAGCAGTATCAACATCATCTCTTAAAATCGAAGACAGACATTGGTTACTTGGCGAGTCTCTTCATCCAGAATCATTGGATAGAATCGGAGCATTGGAACAACCTAAACCGGCAAAGCCCGAATCTCCAGAACCTGTGTATGAAACACCGGTATTTATATCTCATTTGAATAATATTATTTGCAAAGAAGGTGATAACATTCATTTTGAATGCAATGTAGAACCATCTAGAGACCCAACTCTTAAAGTAGAATGGTTCTTTAACAACAAACCTCTACCATCAGGAACAAGATACAAGAGCACTCATGATTTTAGCTACGTGGCTTTAGACATAACGCACACTTACGAAGAAGATTCTGGAATTTATACTTGCAAAGCCACTAATTCTAAGGGCTCAGCAACTACTTCAGGTTCCTTAAGATGTACTGGTGATAAACATATTTACTTCGATACCCAACATCCTCAAGGCAAGGCAGGTCTTGAGGCGGTTGAGCAAGCTGAAGAGGCTAGGCTTGCCAAAGGTAGAAGACCGTCGTTGCCTGACACTGAATATCCTGCTCCAGAATGGATAGTTCCTATAGCTCCGGAAAACAATTTAGTTGAAGGCCAAGCCCTACATTTCGAAGGCCAAGTTGAACCGAAAAATGATCCTAACTTAAAATTGGAGTGGTATTTCAATGGAAAAGTTTTAGAGCAAGGTTCAAGATTTAAACTGACGAATGACTTTGGATTTGTAACTTTAGACTTAATTGATGTTTATGAAAGAGACAGTGGTATATACACATGTAAAGCTTACAATAAAAAGGGTGAGGCATTCACTTCTTCCACTGTATATTGCACAAGCAAGGAAAATCTTATTTGGAAAACTCAGCATCCTAAAGGCGCCGAGGGATTAGAGAAGATTCAAAATCTTGAAGATTCTCTTCACAAAGAGCCAAGTGCCAAGCCAGACGACGATACTGGAAGACCGCCTGAATTCACAACAGTCTTCCAAGATATATTTGATATAAGCGAAGGTCAAATTGCACATTATGAAGCATCTCTCATCCCTACCGGAGATCAAAGTATGATCATTGAATGGTTCTATAATGGAAAATCTATTGAAGCGAGTCATCGAATCCGCACTGTTTATGCATTTGGAATGGTCGTTCTAGAAATACTCGGAACAAAAGAGTCGGACTCCGGAACATATTCTTGCCGAGCAACCAACAAATGGGGTCAAGCTGAAATTAGTTGCAAATTGGTATGTGTTGATAAAAGCAAAGGTCAAAAGCCCCGCTTTACAACACACATACAGAGCATTGACGGTCTTAAAGATGGTCAATCAGCTCATTTCGAGTGTACCGTTGTACCGGTTGATGATCCGGATATGAAGATAGAGTGGTACCACAATGGGCAGCCTTTGCGCCATTCAACCAGAATAAAAACAGTTTCAGATTTCGGATTTGTTGTTCTGGATATATCATATACCCAAAATCACGATACAGGTGAATATGTTTGTCGAGCATACAACAAATACGGTGAAGACTTCACTAAAGCAACAATCACGTGCTACGGTAAAGGAGGAGTTTACCTGGACAGCTTACAGCCTGATTCATTGGCTAAGATTAGAGAGCTTGAAAGTCTCCAAGGAGCTCAACAACAAACTCCTGCTCCAGCATCTGCGGAGCCACCCAAGTTTATCACACAAATAGAAGACATAACAAAATTGGTCGAAGGCCAAAGCGCTCACTTCGAGGCGAGATTAATTCCTGTGGACGATCCTGATCTCAAAGTAGAATGGTACTATAATGGTAAGAAGTTACCGCACGGCCATCGGTATAGAACTTTCCACGATTTTGGAATCGTGATCTTAGACATTTTGTATTGCTATGAAGAAAATTCCGGAGTATATGAATGTATTGCCACCAATAAGCTGGGACGAGATTCTACGAAAGCGACACTAAAGTGTACCTCAAAGGAGAATTTGATCTTGGACTCGCAACTACCGCGGGTAAGTTCATATTGTATAAATAAAACTTAATGGTCAAAAACTATATTTTCAATTCAATCTTTAAATATTACCGTATTTTTTTTTTTTTTAGGAAAAACGAAGTTTTTTTTTTTAGTATACCTGCTCGTTATAATCATAAAGCTTTAATTTTAAAATAAAGTGTAACTTATCATAATATTTTTTAAATCGATTTATGGAATGTTAAACATAAAATAATGTAAATAATTTTATCCAGGGCATGGAAGGAGGGTTAGAAAAACTGCAAACACTGGAGGATTCAATGATACGCAGGAAAGAAACAACGGTTGATGAAGAAAGAGGAAAGGCGCCTGTATTTACAGTACCACTGTCCAATATTGAAAACCTAAGAGAAGGAGAGAACGCTCACTTCGAAGCACGTCTCACACCAACTGATGATCCAAATTTGAAGGTAAGATGAATACAATCTTGTGCCTATTTTAGCGTTAAATTTTATTTACGTTATTTAATTTGGTGTATAAATATTAACGTTCCTAATTTGCATACTCATAGTACTTTTTATTTACAA
>DWMU01000025.1:0-15988 GCA_018246175.1 Papilio zelicaon
AAGTTGTCATTCTGACTGTAATTTTCAATTAAATAAAACCAATATATTTTGGTGTTTCGTTATTTCATTATGTCAATAGTATAATTTCAGAACAGATTTTAGTTGTCAATAGTGTATGAATTACGTTTTTTGTCAATCGATGTTGGTTCTAATGTGGTGTTCGCAACTTGTTGTGAAGCAGATGATATTGGAAATAAACAAAAACAACAGAACGTAGGGTCCTTTCCCGCTCACATGAAATCCTTTCCAGAGTATTCCATAAATCCTTCGATTCATCTTAATCGGTTTTAATTTTAGCAACTCTTACCTCGTTTATCACTTATTCCGCCCACCTGCACATCATTTAACATAAACTCCAAGGTTACCAGTAACATCAAATGAGCCGCTATTGGGTATCCGAAAAATAACTTTCTAAAACGGTAGAAATTGTAGTAACTGGCAACACTACATAAAGAATTCGCGCTCGAATCTCGTGAGTAATCGTAACCGTTAACCGCCGGGTGTCATGATTATTCATAATGTTACACGATCGTCGGTGTCGGCGACTTTAAAACGCAGTCGTGACCACTGAAGCTACAATGTCTTAAGCTAGCCTTTATAAGTGCTTACTTTCCATGTTTACATTTCACATGATTATAAAGTTAAGTATGCTTCGATGTTAACATTCTGTTTACAGCTCGGAATTTTGATTTAGATGCAATATTAACAAAGAGTGCAAGCTAACTGTAATCCTCTTGCTGGTTTTTAGTCAATCTAGTTGTCTCTTTTCTGAAGTACTTACAATCTATAAGCGTATGAAATTTTCATCACAGTACACACATCAAAAAAAGTTTGTGATCACTATAAAAAAATTGATTATTTTGTTTTATATAAGAGAAGAGTGCAAACTAGCGACGAAAACACCGAGTTGATCAACTTCGCCCATGGATATGTGCAACACCAGACTAACTGCACAGGCGTTACCGATAATGAGCTAGAGGTTATGTTTATAAAAAGTACATTTATGAAGTAAAAAAAACTGTGTACTTGATAAATATACATATTTAAAAATACAATCAAATTTTGATAGTGATCACGAACTTTTTTTTGATGTGTTTACTTCATAATTAATTTAAAAATGTTGCCAGTACAAAAATGAAAATTAAATACCATTAATACTTGTACAAAATGTCAGTTGTCATAATGTAATGCTATTAAAAGCGAATTTTATTCCACGAGCAGCCTCGGCACTTTGTATGTAATTTGAGCTTAATTTTTGTAATCTTTGGTAATCGTTAAAAAAGTAAATTGCGGATATCGCAAACGCTTTCATCCTTTCTCTGCAGTACCAATAAGTTGTAGTGACATTACGATTGTAATCTTTTTATTTAATTTCACTCAGGCATACTTAATTGCCTTACTCAGGGTTTCTTAATGATTACCTAAATGGACATATAATACAGATTTGTCTAAAAATATATATTAAATCTACACTAAAGCACTTAGTAACCACTTAATAAATGAATCTGAGTAGTAAGTAATTATTTAGATAAAAGTCTTTTTAGTTAGTTGATATAATTGGTATAACTCTTTAATGTAATATGTTACTACTTTTTGCCCGCGTCTTCGTACACGCGGAATTAAAAATATTAGTAATAAAAATAACCTATGTTACTCAAAATTATTTTTAAAATAGGTTCAGTAGTTTTTGAGTTTATTAGTTACATACATACATACATATTTTAAATCTTTTTAAAATTCAGATATATAATTTTGATTTTTGTATGGAGAATAATTTTTAAAACCGATGCGTAATTATCATGTATACCTACTGTTACAAACTAAGTAACTTTTCCAGACATATCTAACGTGGTGCCAAGAATAACTACCAGTATGTTAGGTAATTACAGACTGGACAGGCAGAATAAGGGTCCGTTTATACAGGATTTTTACAGATTTTTTATCGCAAATAACATTGAGCTTTATGCGATTGAATCAATATTTAATTTTACTTTTCACATCTTTTCTTATCAAGAGTAAGAGTAAAAAAGACGGGAACGTCGAAACGTGACGTGAAGTAAAATTAAACGTTGTATAAATCGTATAAAGGTCAATTTTATTTGTCAATAAAAATCTACTCTGCCCTCCCCCCTGCCTGTGTGAACGGACCCTAATCCGTGAAAGGAAATAATAAGGCTATGAACATACTTATTCGAGAGATTTTAACTTACGTAAATTATATGAAATTAATAGGAAATGAAAGTCAAATAGAGGAATGAATTGAAGGAAAAGTGTAAACATTGGCAAAACTATCTTACTAATATTATAAATGCGAATGTTTGGATGGATGAATGTTCGTTTGAAGGTATCTCCAGAACGGCTCAACGGATTTCGATGTTTGGCATAGATGTAGATCACAGTCTGGAAGAACATAAGACTACTTATGATGTTTTTTAATTCCGCGCAGACGGATTCGCGGGCGATAGTTAGTAGTCTCATAAAGTCATCTGACCAGAAAATGTGGAAAATATATTTAGGCATAAAAATTACACGCAAAATAAAACATGACAAAGCGGCTCCAGTTTTACCTTTGAACAAAGGGCCAGATTTGTCGTATTATAATTAACAACTTATTCTATAGACAAAAAATATAAAATATGGATGGATATGTGTGGATGTACCTTTATTTCATCGAGACTGGAAGGAACTAAGATAAGATCACAAGTCGAGACTTTATTTTTAATATAGTGCTTTTGATTTATAGGTGATAGCGTTTGTTATTTATTTTGTATGTTTAGGTTACGTAAACTGCTATCTTACAGTAGCCACGAATTTGCTGTAGTCGAATTAACGCAAATTTAAATTTGTTTTTCCACAAATCTTGTGAATTAATCCTTATACTCTAAAGATTTAATTAAAAGTTTATTGGTTCATTAATAAAATAATTTTACATTACAAAAGTAACTACAACATAATTTATTTTTTATAAATTTTATTTGACATAATAATGGCACAAGAATCTTATATTTTTCTATACGGCCATTTCTACTTTTATTTATTATTTTTCTAAAATTACTAAACTGTATTGGTACTTAATATTTTGTAAGCGTATGGCCACATTAGCGCGTCTGGGCGCCGCAAGACGTCGCCAGTGGCGCCGCGGTGTCGCGGGGAAACTCCGACACACGGTGCATTTCACATTCGCTGTCATTACATACAAGACCTCTTTTGTAAGAAAGTGATTTAAACTTGATTTTTGATTAATTACAACCACCTAAGGAAAACCATGTGATTATTTGCACACATAAAGACTTAAAAAGCAACAGTTCTTGGTAGAAATTCCTTTATGCGCGGTGCATGCTTAATCAATAACTTTCCCGCCGTTTCGCGAGTCCACCCTTCAATCTGTCACTGCAAATGTCATAGAGCACACCCAATGCATTGTCTATGCACTGGTGCTGTTCCACAACCGCATACAACCTACTTTCTCCCTCTATATTGTCGGTGGTCATAAGGATTGTTTACACGATAGAATTACAGATGTGGTAAAATGATACTGGACAATGTAACACGGATGTATTGAGCTTAGAGCGAGCGGTCGTGTGTAATGGATTTTATAGTGTTTTTATGCGAAGATCTATGGAAATAAATGATTTGCAGACAGACATAAAATCTCTGTAAACACCAGCAAGAGAAAATATACATAAAGCTCACATTAAGCAAGGAGTGATGAAAATTCTGACAGTACAAAAGTGTCACGAAAAAAGTTAATCAGAAATATTTGTTGTTGTTAAGGTTTTTTACTTCTAAAATTGCGATCTTTATTTAAAAAAATACATATGTGAAGAAAAATTATTACTGGCTGTAAGACTAGTAGATATTTTGTCTAAAACAAATGAATACGAAATACAGTTATCTTTCGTTTACTGCGGAACAAACTGCATTTGAATTAATGAAACGGTATTTCATGTTAATTATATTGATAAAATGGCCATTTAAACCATCGTAGAACTGTCCAACTGACTACCATGTTGCGTGATTAATTACAAATTTATTTAATATCGCCATCAAAATATTTACTAAGTCAATGAATCGAGAATAAACTTTTCCGATTGTAGATGCATAGTTTTAATCAATTAATCATTTCAAACAACATCTTTATTTGGATTTTTGTTTGAAACGGAAACTTTTTTTAATGAATAAACTAGTCCACGCCTAAGATCCCACCCGAAGTCCCCTTACGTGGTATTTGGAGGGTAACTCTAACACCAGCAATATGTTCCATACTTGTTGTAACAAACATAATGGTAACAAAAGTAATAACTTAATACATTTAGATGTAACAATAGGTAACAGTTTGTGCTAAGAATTTGTCAGCGATCAATACTTCAGGTATTCGTCATGCACGATAACATGCTTTTGTTGAGGACTTCTTGTAGCCACACAACGCTAATAATGCGGATTGTCCCGATATGTAACCATAATATTAAAATAAATTTAATATCTGGTGTATATTAGTAAACATCTATAAAATATAGCCCTGTCTATCTAAACGACAATATCATAAGAACATTTTTTTAAGATGCATATAGCTTTTCGATATCTACAAATTGATAGTGGTGTTCACTACTGGTACTTATAATAATGAAAGCTTAAAAAACTAAATAATTCTTGTATTATTCGATGAAGGAGTCTTTTGACTTCATTTCATTAAAGTAAAACAGGTAATTAATAGTACTGATTTACTTCATGGTAATCTTTAATAATAATATTTCATGGTCACTCTAGCTTTAGTATAATCGGGTCGAAAAAGGTTATTAGTTCAAGGATAATAGTATTGTTGGAATTGTTGAACGGTTACGTCGCATTGCGTGTTCTGTCGCAAGCTGGTTCTGATCGTATCCGATAGTCGGTGACTGTATCCGATAGTTGTCAGTGACTATATCCGATAACAATTTGTTGAATAAATCATAACTAATTACTCTCCGTTGTTAACTGACTATTGTCTCTATGTTAGTCAGAACATAAATAATTATTATGTTATGAGATCTATCTTATTTGTTTATAAGTAAATAAAGAAAACGCAGTGACTTATCGGTCAACATATAAACATCAAGAAAGATGTAGATATCAGAAATTGTGTTATTTTAAAATGTTTCATTGTGTAAATTAGGAACAACATTAAATTAAGTTTAGGAATAACATATATAAAAATTCAACCATTAAATGGATAGGGAACATCTCTTATATGGAAAATAGAAACTGCTTCCAGTTTGATAAATATTAAATAGCAAGAATAAGAATAGGCGTTTACACTGGTATTGTTACTTTAGTGTGAAATTTAAAACTTTGATTTTGCCCGCGACTCCGTCCGCGCGGAATTAAAATAAACGTAATAAGTAGCCTATGTGTTCTTCCAGACTATGTTTTATATCTATGCCAAATTTCATCAACATCCGTTGAGTCGTTCTGGAGATACCTTCAAACAAACAACCATCTATCCATCCATCTAAACATTCGCATTTATAATATTAATAAGATGTTACTTTTAATTATTATCAAGCTTAGTAAAATCGCTCCAAGAAATCTATAACAAAGCCGACGCCCAAAACCACTCAACTAATGAATTAAAGTACCAAACCTTATTCATTGGAGCTAACAAATCAGAACAAACGCTAGGTTCGTAGTCCATTTCCCACATAGATAAGTCTAAATTTAGTATTGCTCTATATTGTGGCAAAACGAAAGGAAATGAATCCATTTTAGCAAATTGAATATTGTTGAACTAGCGCACGTATGACACATCAATGGGATATCCTCTTTAAATATTTAGGTTAAGAAGTATCTAGATTTTAAATTTTAAGGTTTATTTACATAGGATTGTTTTAAGATATATTTATTGAAAACTAGCTTTTACCCGCTACTCCGTCCGCGCGGAATAAAAAAATTATCCTATGTCCTTTTCCTGGTTCTAAGCTACTTGCCCACCAATTTTCAGTCAAATCGATTCAGCCGTTCTTGAGTTATATATAAATAGTGTAACTAACACGACTTGTTTTATATATATAGATATACTAGCTGTCACCCGCGATTCCGTCCGCGCGCAGTTAAAAAAAAATATAGATAATAGATGTAGGCCGATTCTCAGACCTACTGAATATGCTCACAAAATTTCATGAGAATCGATCAAGCCGTTTCGGAGGAGTACGGGAACGAAAACTGTGACACGAGAATTTTATATATTAGATATTCTGGATTTCAAATGTAATGAACAGTCATGATGGTTAATTATTTATTATTAATTACCTTTGTGTAGTATCTAATTATGGTTGGAATTCTATTTATTCCTGCGACGCTATCTACATTTAATCTCACATATATTATAAATGTGAATGTTTACATGAATGTATGGAAATTCTTTCATTAGAATGCTTCATTATCCCTGAGTAACATAGGCTATAAATAATCTTTATTTAAAATTTAATTTATGGTTTTTCCCCTAATTAGCAACACTGAGGATAAATGGTTTCTTCAGTATTATCCTTGACGTCGTATTCTATGTACATGTCCGGGTCGTCTAATTGTTCGTATTAAGAATTAGCTAGATGCTGTTTACCGTCTTACCAATTGGTCCAGTGAACCTTCGACCTTAGCAATGACTGACATCCGTTGTATATTTGACCTAGTACATTAAGAGTATGATAGTCTTATGTAATACTTTTCTACTATGTTTCAAGTTGTTAAAGAAGAAGTTTCTTTATACCAATATTAGCCCGTGACTCTGTCCGCGCCGAATTGTAAAAAAAACTTTATGAGTAGCTTATGTGTTCTTCCAGACTATGATCTACATTTGTGCCAAATTTCATCAATATCCGTTGAGCCGTTGGAGATACTTTCAAACAAATATACTTCCATCCATCTAAACATTCGTATTTATAATATTTAGTAAGAAGTAAGATTGCAATAATAAAGTGCAATTTTAGAATTTATATAAAGTTCTCTGAATACAAAAGAATAGTAATAACTTAGTAACTTAAAAACTCATGTAATTTAGCTTTAATGTAACACAATTGTACTAATACAAAAAGTACTAAGCTTTAAAAATAACATACAACTTTTAATAATATGAAAACAAGATAAACACGATATTTTAGAGTCAATTTTAACTGCTCTACATTTTATCATATCCATTAGGAGAAAAAAAAACATCGTCATTGTAAAGTATCCATTTAAATACCTTATCTAAGAGTATATAACCCTACAATACTCGTTACCTTATTAGAATTTGTAAGAGCCATACCCTAAAAGTTACTAACAAATAGATATATTAAACGACTGGGAAATTTGTTAGTAGGGTAACCATGGTTTTATAATTCGTGAGATAATTCGAATCTTTTATGTGTTAAACAATAGCAAAATACAGCGATCAACAAATAATAATAGAAATTTTCAGTACGAACATTTTCAGCAAAAAAAAAATTAATCAATTATTTAATTATAAAATATCATTAACTCCATGTCTTTATACCATTCATGTGGGGTAGGAGTACCAGTTTTTATATTCCTTAATGTTTTGGTTTTTACGGTCGGACGTCAGCATGTCGCACACCTTTGAGAGTTAAATGAATTAAAAAATAAATATGTAATTATAAACTAAATACTAATGGATAAATATATGAAATTGAACATGAGTAATCATACATTTTAAATGTACCAAACTTTAAGCTTTACGTTACATAGCTTTTTAACATAGAGGTCTATATTCTTGATAATCGACCTCAATTTTTTTTTTAATCTATTTATAATATGTTGAAACTAATATATATAAATAACTACCTCGCTAATCCACTTCCGTAGTTTGTAGGCGTCGCACCTTCTTAATCAACATACAATTTAAAAAAGACCAAAAGAAAGAAAACATATACCTAACTTAAATCAAAACTGTACTGTACAAAAATGTATATAACAAAGATGTGTAAAGAATTACTTATTCTTCTAACAATATATTCTTTAGTTTTCTCTTCAGGGCGATCCCACTGTGTGTCGTCGCGTTATTTAAAATACATAAGAATTTGTTAATATATTTCTGAATTAATGCTAATTGAATTAAAACATTCCTATCTATATGGTTACCCTAATATTTAGAGTGAGATGTACCTTTTATTATCTTGGTAATTTTGTCCCCATAATGTCTGAGCTATTTATACTCCTTTTTGTTAGGACACCATTTTGGAAACATTTACCAGGGATAAAATCCAATACAAAGATACTATTAAGGATTTTTTTTAATAGACAAGACATTAACATTGCTATATGTAAAAAATCATTCGAAAGTCATTTTCTATTTGCTTTTTTCAGCTTACATAGAAAAAATTTGTCCTTCCAACAATAACTATTTCGATTAACGTCTTAACATATAAATATAATTCTTTCTGTTTGTTTTTGATACTGGGAAAGGATTCTAAACGATAAATCAAACACATCCAACACCCCTTAAGTTATAACACGATACGTTTAATAACGCTAAAAGCAGTTTTGTTAGGAGCGACAAAAGCACGAAGTCGTGTGTAGATAACGATCAAACCTTTTACGAGTTTATTTTACAGCGACTTTAAAGGCTTCCGTTTGAGGCTCTAAAAATCATGTTCTTTATTCTACATCAGATAAGCAAATAGTAATTTTTATCTACGATTCAATTTACAGAGTTAAATGTTGATAAAGGCTAGAAATCTAAGTTAAATTAATTTAATAAGGAGAAATAAAATATAAATCTTTTGTTACAGGGAGCACAACAGATCTCACACCGACGTTAATCGGTATATACGACTCACTACTGGAACCTGACAAAAGTCTGAGACCCGAAGCCAATCCGTTGGAAACAGCCAAAGATGCAAGAAACGACCCACCCGTGCCAGACCAAACACACATCATGACCGACAAAACAAAGGACGAAGTTAACAATACAAATATATCAACATCCCCACCGAAAGATCCTTCCAAAATAATTGGCGGTGTCAAATTACCTATCGCGACGCTGAACAAAAGTTCTTTATATAGTATTCGAACTAACAGTGATAATAATGGTGCTAGTGAAAGTAACAAACGTGACCTCACAACCAGTGATAATGTACTTGTTAAAGATCACAAATTATTAAGGACTTATAAAGAAACCAAACAATTGTCTGAAACGACGACGTTCGATAATCTATCTCCAAACGTTAAACGAATGATATCGAGCGCTTCTGAGACAACAACATTGAAGTTCCAAAAGAAAAGCGTCAGTACACTCAGATCATCAACGAGACATAGATGCAATATCCCTTTAGTTGGAGCTACCTCAAAGATTTCACAATCTGTAGAAATTTATGATCAACCATCGGGCCTTAAAAATATACCAAAAGCTGCATCCGAAGATAATTATGAATCACCATCCAAAATAGTCGCAGTAAAACCTGACTTTAGAATAGAAACAGATCAAACTTATGATATACCCACGAATAATAGGCCAGCGATTTACGATGTT
Source organism: Papilio zelicaon (assembly GCA_018246175.1). Taxonomy (NCBI): domain Eukaryota; kingdom Metazoa; phylum Arthropoda; class Insecta; order Lepidoptera; family Papilionidae; genus Papilio; species Papilio zelicaon. The sequence goes on from DWMU01000025.1 coordinate 9,503, forward strand.
CCCAACTCAAATAAAACTGCCTTCGAATCATTATCTCTACCTTATATCGATCAATCTATCGAACTCTCTATAACGTCTAACGATAGAGAGTTTGATATAAAATTATCATCAAAGGAATGTTCACCACAAAAGCTCGAGCCGAGAAGTTCACCTGAAGCCTCACCCGCTAAGTCACCTAAACTTCTCAATGTCGGGACTAACAGCTTGCACAGAAGAAACTTAATACCAGGGAAAGAGAATGTTCAAAATCAGCTAATGAAAACTGGACCATATCCAGAGTCAGTAGGATCTACGGGCAACTTGAAGTCATGTGCAGTCCCAGAAAAAGAGATACCAAGACTTAATCCGCCGACAGTAGAAGTAACGAGACCGCTGTCTATGAGTTCCATTGCCTCTTCTAGTTCAACTTCGAGTAGTGGCGTTCAAAATAAAGGAGGAGTGAACTCCGCATACTTGGCTTCGATCGAGAGTCTAGACGATCATAGTGACGTCGACATGACGTCTGCTAATGGCAGCAATAACTTCGTTAATAATGCGGGCATTTTGAACGCGAGCGTGTCTGAAGGGTGTTCGGAGAATTTGCCGCGTAAGTTTTCCTTTAATTAACATAGAATTTTAATGACCTTAGGGCGGCATAGACTGTAAAAAGGTTTTAAAAAAATAAATTACCGAAGTAAAAAGTAACTAGCAATGTATTGTACTCCCTTATCTCTTTTCTTTTGAAAATCCGCACGATATATGACGAAAAATCTGAACCTTGTGACATTTCAATATCTTGCTCTGCATTGCTTTCTTAACAGTACTAGGCGTTCTATTTCAGATCAGCAAACACTGGATGAGATGTCAGGGTTATCGCAGCTGGAGAGAGTATGCGCAGAGATCGTTCAGACTGAAAAGGTCTACGTCGAAGACCTAAGGCAAGTCGTAGAGGTAAGTGATATAAGAAATGTTAACCGTGTAACCCTTGAAATTTCAACAGATTTGATGAACAAGAAGGCTTACACTCCTCAAAAGACTACACAATGCACAGTGCCAATTTCGATCCATTGGACGAAAAAAAAAAATATCTGAAGAAATGACTATCTTTTGTCGCGTGGGTAGCTTTGTCTCTTAGTGGCAGTAACCTTTAAATAATTAAATTTTTCCTTCATTACTTCTTTCTTTTTAAAGGTTTTCTTTTAAATTTAATGAATACAAGACACTTAATTTATTAACATGCTAAAAGCTTCGCGTGTCCAACCAACTGACCCACATACAGTTTGCTGCACTTTGCGGTTTTTACAGGCAACACCTCGTATTAAGTAACCTCTTTCTATTCGAAAGTGACACGTATTTGACAGTTGATTTATAGCTTGATTTACCCGCTTTTAATATGATATTTATTATAACTAAAGATATCGTGTGGGTAGACAAGAATATTTATACTGTATATTTCATTTGGACCACTTTATGCATCTCGGTAACATTTTTACAACCTGAAAACGCTTTTTATACAACGGTTTTCATTCCTTAATAAAGATAGGATATTTTTAGTTAGGTTTAGGGGAAGTTAAAATGTGAAGAATGATCATGGCTGCCAACCAAACGTCAACAGCAATTAGGTTTGACAGCGACTCGATTGACAGACGTCAGAGTAACACGTGCGCATGATGGCGCTGGATTTGGAGGGAAATTCGGTAGCTGGTTACGCGTGGCCTTATAATTATTATTTTTATTAATTAGCGATAGTTATGTTTAATTCGTCTAATTGTGTTTTGTGTTGGTGGTCTCTTTGTTAGTATTTTTTTGCGTTGTTAAATTTATTTTAGTTCATTGATACAGACACATACAAAGTTCTGTTCTGAAGATAGGTAATGCACAGTTATTCTCACTTCTTATAGAATTACTATTTTTTAACGTGGTTAGAACATTGTGATCGTGCAAAACTCCGGGGACATCGTTAGCAGGTCCCAGGTGTTGTCGGGTGACAGGCGTCCAATTACTGTGTATTTCAACGCTTAACTAATTTCCATCTCATGCAGTCCACTTTCACCAATGTGATCAGGGTTGGCACACTTATATCTGAACATTCACAATATATTACGTAATATGTGCCTTTTGTTATTGTTGAAATGATTAAATGTGGATTTCCACTGTCTACTTGTACAGAAACATATTGTGGTCCTTTTGAAAGAGAATCTTTGACAATACAGAGACAACTATATGTATTAATTACTATAGTGGATATATCTTTAGTTAATTCGGTTAAAAAATAAATGATTGACAATTTAAAATAGAACTTAGATCTAAATCGTATTTAAGTTATACGCAATAAGGAGATAATATTATAAAAAGAAATTAGATTTTTTTATTCAAATTTTTGTTTATAAAAATGAACAACCCTAGCATTTAGTAACATACAAGTACATCGAACATTGTAAGCGCTTTCTAAAAACTTGCGTTAGTTACGACTTTGTTAATTAGTCGCCAATTATTTGTACAAAGGATCATTTAATGATAAAAAGCTATCATTATTTTACTATCACTAATCACATCATTGAGATCAAATAATATTGAACGTAAATGTATGGATGTAATTCACACTAAATAAAAATCCGCAATCGGTCGCATCTTCGTCAGAGAAAAAGTAAAAATAAAAAACTTGCGTATATAGCAGACTATCTGTTCAAAAAAAAAAATAAGTTATATTGTTCTCCTATGTGTTCTTCCAGGCTATGTCCTACATCAGTGCCAAATTTCACCAAGATCCGTTGAGCCGTCTCAAAGATACCTCCATCCTTCTAAACATTCGCATTTATAAAAATAGTAAGATTAGTAAAATAAATTGATTTTTTTACACAATCTTTATATTATCGTATATACAGTTACAAAGACGTTCCGAGAAGGAATAAAAATAGAAGCATTCCAGATTCCCGTGTCTCTGGCTCGCACCATAATAGCTATCCTGACAAGCCCATTATTGGTACCATTAAAACCAATTTATGTAGACCTCCACTTTTATTCAAACTTACGCTATAACGTTCGTTTTAAAACTTTTGTATAGATAACGAGAGATCACGGTATCCTGGTCAGGGTTTATTATAATTTTATTACTGTACTTTGAACTCTATTATAAGGGATTAAGATCTATTGCGCTGTTACTAATATAGCAAGAACGTCTAACGGGAACAGCTGCCCAATATGGGGTTGATTGCAGGGTGTTTTTCTGACATTTAATAGCTTCTAGAGATGACAGAAGTTCGATGTTTGAGCCAACTTTATTCTTAAATTCATGGAATTATGCAATGTCATTTATTCCACAAAATTTCGTCCCTCCTTTATTCTTAATTCGGTTGTATATTGTGTAAAAACAACAAAATTGTAACCTTAATTTTTTACAAAACTTACGACTTTGTAAAAAAATCAATTACATATTACTTATATTAACCTTTAGTTTAAGTGCACTTTTACAGCAATAAAAATATTTTATTTGTTCGATATCGATAAGTAATATTACAAGCGCATGTACATCACTAAAGTTCGTATTTAGAATCTTCATCGGATTGTAACTGTAAAATTTAAATGAAACAAACAAGGTTGCATTTTATAGTGTCAGCATTTACACTTAGAGTGGAAGGTTGTTGTTCTACTAGTCAAGTTACCTTAACTATCTGCTTCCAATCCAGCCCTGCAGTTTGTCTAGGTTATACATAAAAAACTGCTGGGATGGATTTTACACTAATACTCGAAAAATCCTAAAGATTTTCATAGAAACACTTTTTCTTAGTTTAAAAATTAATTACACTTTTTACAATATCCTACACTTCACTTTATCTTACAATTTTCAAAAACTAAATAAAAAGTCAAAATGGCTGCCGTGTAAGGAATTTGACTTTCCTTTGTTTACTTAAATTCGACTTTGGATCGAAACGAAATATACAAAAACATTGTTTTCTTAGTTTTCCAGAGAGACATGATTGTGTTTTGTTTGCATGTTTTGTTAATGAAAACCGACTGTTAAATACATTAAGGGAACAAAAGTAATTTGCGTGTAAACTTAATACACCAAGTGCGTCTAATTTAGTTTTAATCGCCTCCGAGTTTGAACAGCTTTATTTAGTCTACAACGTGTGGGATTATTTTTACATAAATAGAATTTTACAAAAGATAAAAATAAATTTGATCTTTATTTTATTAATATTTCATTTCACATTCGTTCTACGAGTGTAATGGACGTAGATTTTTACCTTAAAAATTAATTTGTGTTTAAATTTACAAAGATTTGTCCATGATAGTTTTTGAAATAAAATCGAGTGCTTGGAATTTTAACATCCTGTGTAATGTGATCGCAAGGTTTGTTTGAATTTATTCTTTTTTCAAGACTGACATTGCACTGACTAAACGTATAAAAAGTGATATTTTTTATTAATATATGTTATATCTAAATGTTTACCAAAACAAGTTGCTCTTTGTTTCTATAATTGTTGACAAATATTCGAATGTTTGTACAAACATTTGGTGTAACATTGAACGTGTTTTGTTGTGTAGGCGTTACAATTCTATTAAAAAGTAATAAATTTATTGTAATGTAATACCGATAAGAATGCCCATGTCGTATGAACGGAAAGGGTTTGTAACCTGCTTTGTATTATCTTCAAACAAATTTATTAAGTTTGCTTGAAGACGAAAGTTTGTGTGTGGCTTATTTGTTAAGCTAAAGCGATTTTATTGTAATGTTGCAGAGAGAGAGAGAGAGAGAGAGAAAGAGAGCTATCGAGAGATGTTATCTCTCTCTCTTTCATGAATTATTTTGTACCCTATCAAAGCAACGCCTTAAATGTTTGTAAATTCCATACAATATTTGATTACTTGGCTTTTTTATTATATCAAAAGGTGGCAAACGAGCAAGCTGTCACCTGAATCCGCCTAAATAGCGAAGCGATCGCTGCCCATAGACAATTACAGATGCGTTACCTACCTTTAATCGACAGGGGACGCATTGAAAGATACATCCTCTGGCAAGCGGCTCATTATTAACACGTTTATAATATGGTGTGTTTTAGTATGACCAATTTACTCGGTCTGGTAATCAAAAGTTAAACTAAAGGAGCTATCTTGGCATATGTGGCATTTCCTATACCTAAGTATTTTTCCCATATTTTTTTTAACTAACAGCTCTTACCAAATCAGATTTTGTGAGACAAAACTTTAATAACAAATTGATATTCTAAATATTTTTGTTTAGTTAAAGTATCTCAGCTCTTAGTTTATAACTTGGGCCATTTACTGGCAACCTTAATGTGTATATTTAAATTAGGTCCATTCTTACGTAGCACCGCGTGGGCGATTCTGGATAACAGTATCTATATTCTTCTCTTCATCTCTCTTGGCACTTTCAGATAGAGACGAAATATTTGAAAGTTTTGTCCATATAAAAATAATGCATCCTTGTTAGTTACTACACAACTTCTTTTTTGAAAATAGAAACTATCTTTTAATTTCTAATGCGTAAAATTTTATTGGTAATTTCTTATATGTATATATGTACATACTAGCTGTCGCCCGCGACTTCGTCCGCGAGGAATTTTAAAAAATACGTAATAAGCCTTTGTGTTCTTTCAGACTATGTTCTACACTGTGATAAATTTTATCATACCTTCAAACAAACATCCATCCATCCATCTAAACATTCGCATTTATAATATTAGTAAGATGAATAAATAATATTACTCACATTTGACTGGCCAATTACCAGTTAAGGGCTTTTCAATATTACGCTAGAAAAACAAAGAATACAGCTAGTTTTGAATAATAACAACAACAACAACAATATAAGTCACGCTTGAAACTCTAAGGGGTAGGCAGAGACCAGATCCGTGTTCATTTGACGTGGTCCTAACACACCTCTCCAGATATTTAGATTTTCTTTTTTTATTTTATTGTACAAAACAATTTAGAAAAATATATACAATTTCGATATGTCAGCAGTACGAAAAACCCACAGGGTTTAAGTGTACTCACTGGTCGCAGTAAACTGACAGATTATTAATGAATTATTTTGTCATTTAATAAGCATCCCACTTTACCTATTACCTATTACAAAACAATAGTATACTTTTTGTTTTTTTTTTTTTATTTTTGTGATTAAGACAGAAGTAAACATAGGTTATTCCAATCATTCATTTTTTTACCGGTACATGCGTGGATGTATTAATCCAACGTGTGGGCGGTAGTTGAACAATTTAACAGTTTCAAAATAAGGGTCACTATACACGGACGAATAATTAAGTAAGCAATTATTATTATATTTCTTTATATTAACATAAACCTGCTATATCTCCGCTTGATTAGATATATAAAAAAGGTTGCTTAGTAAATTATGGATTAAAAAAACAAAAACTTGAGAGGTGTCAAGGGACACCCGGATGGCACGAAGTTCCTTTCGATTAATTAGTGAAGGAACCAATGTTTATTCTATGAATAAAAAACTTAAGTCTTCACAAGAAG
>DWMU01000026.1:0-15895 GCA_018246175.1 Papilio zelicaon
CCCCGCCGGCGCCCCGCCAGCGCCCGCCGGCAGCTGCGCCGCACAGGTGGCGCGTGTGGGAACTCGGCGGCTCCGTGCGTTCCCACGATCGCGCGCCCTCAGCCCCCTATATAAGCCCCCGCCCGGCCGATTGAGCGCATTCCGCGTTCGACGCTCGACGCAAACGCACGCTCACTAACTCACAACAATCTTCCATACAAACATGTCTTACGAGATCGCGTATTCTCTCGCGGACGACGGCCCGCAGCCCGTCTCGCGCACTTATCAATATCGCAAAGTGATGAAACCGATGCTCGAGCGCAAGAGGCGCGCTCGCATCAACCGCTGCCTCGACGAACTTAAGGAGCTGATGGTCAGCGCTCTCCAATCGGAGGGCGAGAACGTTGCCAAGTTGGAGAAAGCTGATATTTTGGAATTGACAGTGCGACACTTGCACAAGCTTCGCCGCCAGCGCAGACTGTCGCTCAATCCGACGGTCGACGCAGACCGCTTCCGGGCTGGATTCACCCACGCGGCCAACGAGGTTTCCCGGTGTCTGGCATCGATCCCCGGCGTGGATGTGAGGCTGGGCACACAGCTGATGACACACCTCGGACACAGACTGAACGATATGCAGCGCGCCGCCGGCACCGACACCCCGCCGGCCAGCCCGCCGAGCCCTGCGCTCTCCACAGTGTCTTCCTCGTCCGGCTACGTGACCCCGTCGCCGCCAGCTTCCCCGGTGCCGATGCACACGGCCGTGCCCCTGGACTGCACAACCAGCTCCAGCTTGAAGGCGCCGGCAGTGTGGCGGCCATGGTAAACGCGGTGCTAGGAGCTGGCGGACCCGGCTCCACGGTCACATCTGTTCCAGCACCGCTCGGAGTCGCACGCGCTCCCAAGTGTCCGCCCGATCCATAAGTTTAGTGATATATGGAAACATGAAGACTCTTAGATCTCACAGTTATTTAGTGTTAGCCCTTTAAATCCTAGTTTGTAAGTTCAACTTGAAAGCTTTAATTGAAATAGTTGTATAAGTAATTTTGTGATATTAAAAGAGTTAATATTATTGTTTAAATTAAGAGATGTATCGAGCCTTGCCCGACTTTGAGTGGGTTCGGATTGTTATTTTTTTATCGTTGAAAAGATTTCACAAACATGTGAACAAATACGAGAGAGTAATTAATAAAAGAATTATTATCAGACATATTTCTGAATTTTATTATATATTCCTATTGCAACCTTTCCACTCATAATCTGATGAAATCTAAACAAACAGTAATATCCAAATATTTATTATTTTATTTAAATTCAAAATAAAAAAAAAAAAACAATTCCATATGATTGATGAACGTTGATTATAAATCACGCAATGTATGTGAGAATATAAGCGCCGCAATGTATGTGAGAATATAAGCGCCGCCGCTGTAAGTGGTGCTGTATACAAACAATACTTTGTAGACAATACGATAAATATTAAAGGAGGTTAAGGGCGCGGACCTATGACACGGCGCGCCATCGCGTGCTCGGTAACTTTCCTGTTTACAGGGCACAGGCGCGCACCGCCGTTTAGCCACTCGCACTCTAATTAACTACAATTATGTTATTGAATTTATCATAATTCTCAAAAAATCGCATTGCAAAAAATAATTATAAAGTAATTAAAGATTATCATTTAAATTTCAAGAGAATTGAATCCCCAATACCCATCATATACCAGAGTACTTTTGATAATAAAGTTATCGCAATGTTTGAGCGGGAAAAGACGACAGTGTTTTCGATTGTTTTATTTTGTTTAACTTGTTACGACAGTTGTTTAAATTTCAACAAATTACGTATGTGTGATCATAAGGTACCTTCTACATAATCTAAAATTAGTATTCAACGTAAACCTTTCATAGATACGGGGAGTATTATCATCTAATCTAGACACATAAAAGAAAAAACTGGTGGACATATTAATTTACTAAATTATATAGGCATTAGAAAGATTTTTTTCTAATTTCATCCTCTAAAGATCTAAATACCTATTTCGGGATTTTTGTAAATTTACCCTTCACACAATTTTGCCCCCATGAATTTGAAAAGCTAGTAATTTGATAAAACTTATCGTATTTCATATATGGTCTTAATCCGACGAATAAGGCGATAGTAGACATGAGTAGCAAATCTTTCACGCTTTTTTCCTTCCATGTGATAAATACAGTGATATAATTATCTAATTTAAATCCTGTTTTTTTTCAGTGAGTCATTTATTTCAGCATTCTAAGAGTAAAGTAGTTTCTATAGCCTTTCTAATGGGAAATTTGTACGAGAGTTTGTTACCCGAATTTTAGTAATAGATTTTTTTAATTTCAGATTATGTAATAAATATTATATTACAAGTCTGGGCCAATTTATTAGATCACAATAGGATATCAGTATTAGCTTCATTGTGAAGTATCCTGCTACGACCAGATCGAAACATATGTGAAACGAATTCAGTTATAAGTTTTTTTTTTAGATATATGTCGTGTTTAAAACGAAAAAGGGTTCATTGACATTGTAACGATGGTCATAATTGCAATTAATATGGAAAAATGTTGGCACTTCAAAAAATAAATAATATTTTATGCTCTCCTTTACAAAGTGATGAAATGTGATCTATTAAATTGACGCTACAATAAGTAAAGGCGATGACATATTTAGTAAACCGCAAGACCTACTTAGTCTAAATAACACCTGATTGTGTATATATTTTCATATCCGTATAACTGGTAATAGAAATAATCCCGTTATATATATTTTTATGCACGTCTCATTTTTCTAATCAAAATATTTAACATGTCATCGGATTACAATACGAAGCAGTTTCAAAACTAACACCCATAGCGCCATCTATTGAACCTTATCAGTAACAAAGAGTCCGAAAAAGCTCTGAATGTTACAACGTCATCTAGCGCAAAACTTTAGAAATACATGAGAGCTTTCAAGAAATTGGACATTTTTAGTTTAGTGGAATTTTACGTAAACCATTTAAATTATGTTAATAGATTTATAACATCGATCAAATGGACTCATAAATGCAATATTCCATATAAATTAGAAAGTGACGAAATAAATTGAGAAATTGATGGTTTTATCATAAGAGAAATGTCATTGAGCGGAAATGACGAAATGCATTAATCTAATTTAAAACTTCTAATGGTGACAGATAAGCTTCGTAAATCACGTCTTATCGTGCATAATTCGTATATCGTATACACATAAATATATATAATGTATTGCTAACCATGTGGTGAAAAAAGTTACCTTAAAATGGCAAAAAATTAAATTAGTTACGTCGTTATTAAAATTAGTAAATCACATTAGTTGCTTGCCTGGCAACAGCTAGGGTTATCGAATATCAATAACTCGCACTGCAAAATTCGCACATCGCAAAATTATCAACGTCGCGTCGTTCTAAGTGTGTTTAAATTATGGCGTAATTTACAACGCCATCTATTTAAGCTACAACAGTATGCTATTTTATAACCCTTGTACCTTTGTTGTCGAAACCTATAGGTCGTATTTTCTTAATATAACATACAAGTAAATGTTCTAGAACAGAACATTAAATGTATATCACATATACAAATAAAAGTAGATAGAAATAGATTTGATACTGTTCTGTTCTTTACTGATAACTTATCACGCAACTCGTTTTCTCGGAATAATTCGACATCCCTGGACTACTAAAAATAATACAAGGAGTTTTTTTCTATTACATCATCGTGTCACGTCACATTGATAACAGTTTACGATAAGAAGTTCTTTTCTTTATGATATTTGTTTTTGTTATATTGACGTTAAACTTTTGGATACAGAACTGTCATTTGAGAGATACAAATACAAATACAAATATACTTTATTGTGCACTATCATGGAGAGATACCCTATCCTCAAGTAAAATTAAGGTGAACACTGAACACGGACTTGTCAACTCTTCGTCCACCGACACCGCCTCACCGCCAGCAACCGAAGTCGATGACGAGTATCGTGAATACACTGAAATATAAATTTACATATATTATGGGCTATTTTAATTGAAAAAGTGTAGGGTAGGTTCATCATCTCTCTGGCCTTATCCCACTCACGTGGGGCCGGCACACAAGGTATTATAAACTTTAAAGTTTTCGCTTATGTTTTTACGGGCCGGCCGTCAAAACATAAGCCTGCCTGTCGCCAACCCTACTTGGGAGGTTGTAGGGTACGTTGCTAATATTTAATGTACTGCAATCAATTTTTATATTACCCGCTTTTACATAATCTGTACGTAAGTTATTTACCTGCTAAGGTAAAATATGTTAAAGTGACTCCTGAGTTCTCACTAAAAAATTAGTTTCGTTTGCTGCAATATATCTGATCAGTGTTGACTATTGTGATGGAGGCTATGAAATGTTTTAGCTATCAAGTGAGTACAATCAGTTGGTTTAAAAGTTAAATAAATATACTCTTTAGGTTTAGAATTTGTTGCCATGTATTTTATGTAATAACGTTGAAGTAAAAGATAGCAGAGTTAATTACTGTTAAATGTAAGCTAATCAGTGATAATGACTTCAATTTAACTCATATCGGAGCTTCAGTTATAAAACAAATAACTTCGTCAACGCGTAGTCACCTAAATGACCTATTAACTGCTTTTCAACGAAATCTGTTTGTTCTAACTGCGGAGTGTTTTTTTTCTAATCTTTAAAGTAAGTCTTTTGAATTTAATGGGTTATTTAAGATAGAAGTGTATGAATTGCTACAATTACTTGTTTTCTACCAATCAAGAAAATAACATTTACTTAACGCAATATAGATCTTACACGAATAATTTTTAAAGAAACCCAATCGCAAAGTGGGCACAAGTGGGCCTAGCACGAATATTTGCGACAAGCGACTTCGTATCGTCAACGTCAATTATGTCAAAATTAGTATGAAATGTTTTATCTACTTTAGATAGAGCGTACAAAAATTTTAATACAATTTTTTTCGAAAACGATATGATGGTGATTGCCACAAATATTCGTGCTAGGCCCAAAGCTCACAAACAACTCTTACAAATAAGTAAAGTAGGAGACATTACGTATTATGTACAGATGACATACTAAACTGACAATAAACTGATGTTTGTTACACAAAAGACAATTGTGGAAAATGATAAGGTACTATTTTTAGATGTGTTGCATTAGATGATAAAATACCTTTCAATGGAAACTTTACAGCTGATAAATGTTTATCGAAAACAAGTCACTTGTTCGCGCATCAACGATATAATCAAATTGATATGAGCAACAACTACTGTGGGCGCGGTTTCTGGGTGTGATACTTTGCTTATATAATACTTTAGTTCTAGACCTTGTCCTAAATCTTATGGGTACATAATTTTTCGCTTCCGAGATAATACGAAAACAAGTTAAATAGTTTAACTCCTCCGCCAAATCCACTACCCCTTCCTTATAAAAAAACGGTGGACTAAAATGGGACCTCCAGCACGCACACTCACCAGACAAAACGCGGAATAGCTTCCACTTCATGTCTGAGTTCTGTGTGATCGTGGTATTTCACTGGTCAATCCGGCCCATTCGTGCACCCAACACATATTGTTGTTGCGAGATTTTCCACTGTTAACTCTAAACAGTTGTTTTCAAAAGATACACCTAGGTAGTGTTCCAATTCTGCCTGGACCCAGTAATCCGAGTGCCAGTGCTTTCTATTGTGACCACCTGTTGCAACAGCTTTACAGATTTTAAAGTGTGACGTGTGACTTTTTAATTAAATGTCTTCATACAAGCTTCATACTTTACCTTCATCAAATAGTCGTGGTTTCTTGTCTTCTTTACCGACACATATGAATGTTTTTTTTATTCCAAAATATGTTAATTTTGTTACAATTGTCATACAAAGTCATACATTAAGTTGTCGCAATTAGAGAGACATTGCGGTGTAACAGCTTATCATAATGTTTGTTACAACATCCCTCGACTACCTCACGTGTCGCAAACAGGTCGTGCGTCATCGAGACTTTTATAATTACATTATTTATCTAGTGCTTATAAATAATATATTATCGGGGAAAAAGTTATTTCTTCGAAATGAAGTTCTAAGACGTAAACCCATATCACGGAAGGTCCCTGATACTCAGCATTATAATTATAACTGACGTCTTTTATCGATAACACAAATAGGTGGATTCCTTGAACTTACAAGGCTAGGATTCCGCGAAATACAGTCTTCAAAGGCGTGTCTTGGAAGTCTAATCTACATACACGAATAATCTTTTAAGCATATAACTTAGTCTTTATCTTATGTCTTCATTTATGAAATCGAACAAAGATAAAGGAAGTTGATTTGATCTCTGTTTTTCTCGAAGATAATATCGGGAAAACTATCTGAACATCAACAGAAGTTATAACTTTTAATCCGTATTTTAAAACAATAGAAAAAAAGAAATTCTATAATTGTTGGAAGTGAAGTCCTTGTAATTGGAAACCATTAATACAGTATGCAACCTTAAACCACTTAAAGATAAAAGAAACAAGCTAAGAATTTCCTTTGTACAGATCTAATTAATAATGACATAATACCTTTTAGCTTATTGAGTGTTGTTCCTATTTACCTGTAGGTATAGCCGGTACATTTAACAATCGGCACGTGCATTGCTCGTAGTATTGATCATAATCTGACGTCAACTAAGGCTCACATGGTCAAATATAAAGGTGCGTTTCCATTACGTATGATTCAGCGAATAGACACTGGCTGATGACCACGTAGAGTTGTATATCAATAAATCTCTTGAAGTACCAACCTAAGTGACACAGTGTGCTATGCTTGTCGATTTAAAACGTGGTGGAGACGCACCTTAATGTCGACTTATCAACGTATTACGTGGTTACGCACTTTGCACACGTGTTTTGTAGTATTACCGTAACTAATTAAGTATGAATCACGTTACCTGCAATAAGGCATTTTGATTTATTATTTTGTAAGCAAATATTTTTTTTACTGTACAGTTCAGGAAAACTATTAGCATTGCTACATTTAAAAGTGTGGTGGCGCTGTTAAAAGAGACGGGACTTTTATTAAAATATATATCAAACATTTATCTCTAACTGATAATTAATGTAACATTCTTATATGTAACTTAATTTACACATTGCTCAATTTTGAATATCAATAGAGACAAATTTCTATAGCATATGAAAGACAAATTTCTTTAAATAAGACCATTGTGTGATAGTATATGTTAGCTTCAATGACATTATCTCAAGTTATCAGCTACCAAAATACCTACTTATAAATAATTTTAAAGTCGACTCGTGCCGTAGGCTGCGACATGTGACTGTTATCATGCTGCAAAACACTTCTGATACCGCGGATACTTCGAGATAAACTGTTGTTATTGTTGCTAACTGATGGCTGACTTTAACGACAAGCTAAAGATAGCAGAGTTTTATTTTGATAATGTAGTTCAGAAGGAGTTACGTCGAAGTATTACTTTAACATTACGTAGATTGTGTAGCGTATAATAGATGCAAACCCAAATTGTGTTACAAAAAAAAAAAACTTTTATGTAATTGATCGTAAATAAAGTTAGCATAGAGCGTCGGTGGCTCAATTGTAAAGCGCCTGATCAGACTGGCCCGAAATGTACAGGTTCGATCAACGCCTTGTATTGTTGTTATTTTTCGATTTTCGAATTACATATATCATTCAATGTTCATTTCAATATCATTCAATATGAATGTGCATTTTTCAGAAACCAGACTTTTTCCGGAATTTTTTATATTTTCGCATTTAAAATAGGTACAAAAACAAATCTGCACGAGTAACAAGTGATTGTTTCCTCACATACCATGTCCAAAAATAGTCATCATGTTAATATATTTGGGAAAAACTGGACTAAATAAGCGCACAGTAAATCGGTCATGTGCGTCGAGGTGACACTCGCGTGTCATCCACTTGTTTGTTTAATTCACTTGTCTCGAGTGACGCAATATTTCATCATGTCATCAAATAATTATCAGTATTAACATGGATTCACGTAGTCTGGCCATCAAGTGATGAACGTTCAAACGAATGCTAAAACTACCTAGACCTCCCCCCCCCCAATTTTTTTAACATATCAAATGAGTAATCGCGGGACTCTGTCCACGCGGCGTTAAAAAACGTAATAAGTAGCCTATGTGTCCTTCCAGACTACATTCTACATCTATGCCGAATTTCATCAAGACCTGTTGAGCCGTTCTGGAGATACCTTCAAACAAAAATCCATCCATCTAAACATTCGCATTTATAATATTAGTAAGATTCATTCACCTGTATTATCTGACTAACATACCAATTGCCAACGGATTTGCTTGTAGCAAATCAATTTAAATGTAGCTAATGATGATGATGAACGTGAACCACAGTCTTATTTCCACATTGAAGCAATACATCAATTAATTTATCTGGTATTACATACTGGATTATACAGAATTTCAAGTCAAAAATGTCGTAGGCACCATTCTAAATGCGCATGACATTTTTCTCCTTTGTTTTAGTACACGTATTTGATTACCGTCATAAAGTCAACAGTAGGTACTCGTACACAAATAAACTATTACCATATGTAATAATGTATTCGCATAACAACACAAAGATATTCCAAAATGACGTCTTAATACATCATGAGAATCTGTCATATCACCATGATTTTTAAAAGATTACAAAACTGCTTATTATAATTATACCTAAACATTACCTCGAAAGTATAACATACAAAGCTGCATATATTTGATGAAATACTTTTGGCATACACAAACTCATCAGCATGCTATAATGAATCCAACTAATCTCTCTATTATCAATTACCATGAATGTCCTTAAGCTTTGTGGTTCAGAATATACACTATTTGTTTTAGGTTTATTTGATAGCAATTCGCTTAACGCTATGAATCAGCCGTTTTAAAAACGTTGAACGATAATGTGGTGACTGACAAAGTTGTGCAACAAGTTCTAAACAGACGTATGTAGGTAGTCGTCATCAAACGTCATAAAAATTGCATTAACTCTGTTGCAAATAAATTAATATAGTTTACATACAAAATTCAAGACATTAGAAATAAAACATTCAGGAGAGTACAAACAAGATGTTTGAACTTTTATTTACGTTTTGAACCACAAGCGTTGCATCGCGTTTTTTTTTCTAGCATTTTGTACGACTTTCGAGTTATGAATTTACCAATTGTTTTTTTTTTGTGGAATAAAAAATTACACACTTTTAAAGATTCTATAGTCTAACGGCGAAACTTGTCACCTCTATAAGTCACGTGTAGTGAACACGCGGCAATAGAGTCACTGTTATTGAATCAAGCCCGTACGTCATCAATGTCTTGCACCACTTTATAACACGATGACGTAACTCTGATGTAAGGTGTGACGTAACCTACCAGGGTTTGTGGCTGTATAATATGAAAATTGCTCATATCCACGAATGGGTAAGATTAGCAGATGGATGACGTTTTTGTGCGTCATAGAAGCGGCTTGAAACCTCCTTTCTAACAGTTAGTTAGCGCCTGTGTTTACTTTATACCAAGTAAATATACCCAAATAATGCTTAAATAATTGATACCTCGTTTGTTTGTCAGTTATATTATATGGTCTTTTGATGACATGATAACATGATTTTTTGATTTTTTGATAGATTTAAAGATCTTGTTCAAATTTAAACCAATTGTAATTTGTGTAGACAATTCAACTTGTTTTTTTTTTTCAATTAATCACGACCTTCTGATAGACAATTTACTGCGTAGTTGAAATATTTACTTTGTTCTTCAAAATAAAGTGAAATGAATCACAAGACACTTTCTACGTCTTACAATGTTATCGCTTCAATTTTATTGTATTGTGTGAATTATAAAACTGTCAACGAACCACGCGACCCTTTATGTTTGAGATTTCATAATATTTTTTTAATCCTTGACCTGTACTAGGAAAAAAGTACCTTTTTATGGCATATGAATGTTGCATCTTAGACTTATTTTATGAAGTTATACACAAAATTAACTTTCTTCATACATTAGACCAAACTAAACTGACATAAATAGGAAAAAAAACTATCTCATCAGAATAATTTCATAAACTACACTAATTTTTTTAATTCATTTTAAGAAATTCAATTTACTTCTCGACACATTCGATGACTCTTTAAAATATTATATTGATAAAAAAATGCCTACAGTATAATTTTGATACGCAGGATCAAAAAGGTGACTTAGTGACAACTTAAAAGTAAATAAAAGTATTGAAACAATTGTTTAAAATTTAAACACAAATTTAATTAAAATTACGTAATACCACAATGAAATTGAACAGTGAAAGTAACTCTATCTTCCTACACTATCTAGTAATCTTCCTTACACAACAACAACATATCTCACGCCCGGAACCCAGAGGCAGAGGAAACCTCAGATCTTAATTTGGCGTCCTGGTACACCCTCTCGCTTCTTCTACATACATACTTCTAGGAATATATGGTCATGGCTTCGAGAGCTCCTCATGCCATCCTTAATTATATTATCAATATGGACGGTATGAGTCCGTCTGGGACGGTCTTCACCGCAGCTGCCACTCATTGTCACGCCATAACTTTCCTTTGTAAATCTCCTTTTATACGTCCTTTTATCGTGTCCAAACCATTTAAGGATACCTTTTTTTAATACCACTCATAACATCCTCTTTAAAACCACACTTCCCACACTATCACAGTTACTCCAATCATACTTCTCAAAGATCGCAACTTCCCAGCATTAATTTTGCTCGCATCCTCATCGTTACGAACTCGACTTTCACACAATTTTTACACATAATATATTATATTGACTTTAAAGTAACCAAGAACACTTCTTAAATTAGGTTAGTAATGTTAATGTATTAGTAGTAAATTAAGTATTATTTCCTTTTTTGTTTCCCTGTTATTTGTAAAATTCATTGTATTTGAAGAATTAATTTTAGTGTGTGAATAATAAAATTGTTATTATTAACAAGAAACGGTTTTTTCCTTGGTCGCATTGATATTTAAAAATCATAAGTGACAGATGTATGTTCCTTTTGAACCTAGATATGGGAAGTGGAGTAAGGTAAGGAGGATCAGGGTTCTAAACAAGAGGTCCTTAACAAAACTATTCAAAGCGAAAAGCTAACTGTAGACTAAGTTATGTTAGAGTTATACACTTGTTGTTAATGCTTATTCAAAAATCAAAAAGAGTTTGAAATTTGAAATTATTTATACTCTGCTTTCCGACTTGACCATACAGGACTTACTTTTTTAATAGTAATTAATTTTTTGGATCGAAAAACGAGCTGATCTGATACGAAGAGTTTGAATATTTAGTTGAACTGTAATTAAATTGTATGTTACACACATATAATATGTTCGTTACAGATTTATTATAATAATGACAATCTATTGATGACCCAGGTCTTGTCTTCCGTGTTTGTTTCCTGCATGTGTTAAGTAACAGGCAGAGTCGCAGCCCTGGTCGTTGTTTGCGCTGGAATCTTCCCGCGCGTGATAACCCGCCTGATAACGACGGCGCCCCCGCATCACACACACCACGTTTGTTCTCAGAGCTATTTTTAATCGAAAGGATGTTACACTTATTGACACTACTATCTTCGGTTCCCAGAACACGTGCTCAGACTTTATCAATCGGAATTCTCCGCTCGGAATGTTATTGTCACGTCGTAATTTTCTCATTATCTTAATGATTTATTTATAGGATAGATATTAGAGAGAAAGAGAAATTTATTGCGGTTTGAATCAACATTTCCAGTTATATATCAATATTTTGGAAGCGCCTGACATAAAAATTATAGCAAAGAGTAAGTGCAGCGTTGAAAACTGCTTTAATGGACAGGTTTATCTGGTATGTACATTACAATATGCATAAAATATACTTATCATCCATGTATATATGTCTACTGTGATCTCCCTTAGCCTAAACCTGTACTTTTTAGTTAACGGAAATAATTTGAATGCTAAGAGTGTCGCGTCGTGAAATCGTTTGAATCAAGAACACTAGCGTAAATGGTTAGGCTGTTTTTGAAGAGTGAAGTGCGATTCGATATATTTTTGTCAAAATTGATTGCCAAAAGCAGTAATATTGTTAGTCACTCACCAGTGCCTGTCTACAATTAATAACAGTATTTTATGTTTTTAATTCTGCTATTAAATTTGGGCAGGTAGTTAATAATTATGTACATTTCTGATTTCAGCAGTAAAGATTAGAAAATACCACTAAATCTTAAAAAAAAACAGTAACTAATAACATTTAAAAAATACAGATGTTTCAATTTAAGCGCATCGAACTAATATTCAAACTAAAAAAATAAAAACTATGTCATATTCATAGTACTATAAGTATAAACCATATTTTAATATATTTGTAACGAGTTTATCAATACACGAATATAATTTAATTAAATATAAACTGTATAGATTAATAAATTCATATTTCCATTTATTTATACCGTTTTTCTCCTTGAATTATAAAACACTGACTGACACTTGTATTAACATATTGTTACAATTTTCTTTGACCAAAATTATTACAATATGTATTAATACAAAGTATCACTGGTAGACATTAAACTAGAAATAAAACAAGTTATCGGAGGCGCAATTTATTGGTTGGCTATATAACTTTGTATCTCGCTTTGTTGATCATGTGATGTGCGGAGGACTGCAGTTTGAGAAGTTCCTCTTTGATGAGTCTCGTTATTTCTGACTTGGCTTTAGCGACGGCCAGTTCCTGTGAGCTTTCTATAGCGAGGTACAATTTCCTCTCGCCCTCCGGTGGAGGCTTGCCCGGAGGCACATATGTACCGCGCACTGTTATACCAGCCTCTGAATATTCACTGATTAACGCTAGCGCCTCCTGTAAAAAAATATTAATTAATAACGACTCCATGGATGTCCTGTCTAACAAAAAATATTAATCAATAACGACTCTATGGATGTCCTGTCTACCAAAAAATATTAATCAATATCGACTCTCTGTATATCTTGTTCGATCTAATGTAAGCGAAAGACGAAAGTATTTTTTTTTTTCACTTCTGTCTCTTTCTATCAAGACAATCAAGAGGAAGTATTTCCAATGATGAATTGTTAACATTTTGCTATAATTAAAGTTACCGGTAAATTGAAAAAAAGAAACACTGGTTGTATCTTTTTTAAGGACAAAAATAAATGTTAATACATAAAGTATCTTTCTATCTAAAATCTGTTAAGCAATTACACCATATTACATTAGAAAACATTAAAATGAACCATTAAAAAGGTTATTAAAAAAAAACTAATTAAAATTATCACCTTATTTCCTTGTTCTTAATGACAATAATAACATCTCCGTTGTTTCAACATTTTAACACAAAGAAATATGAGAGCTCCAATAATGACAAGTTTTAGCAACATTTTGACTGTTCAAGACGAAGTTTTCTTGTGTACTGATGTACCTTACATCAAGACAATTGCAGATTGCAAGTAAACAGGCAAAGGGTTATCATATCAGATACTTGACCCTTGCAAATAAACAAGGGTATTAGGTTGTAGACACTACAAAAGCTATAAAACACCTAGCTTATAAAATAACTAACTATATTGCACATAAAAAAAAAATACGGACCTCTGTCCATATATTTAATTAATCCAGGATATTGTTGTTATAAAAATAATAAACTAGGATAATAAACTTTTTTACGAATATTACATGAAAAAATATGTAAGATGTAAGTTTTTTATTTGTAGGACTACGCAATAACATAAAATATTGCATCTTTAGAGCACAATGACTCATATAATATTTATTAGTTATTGACCGAAGATTGTTTATTTTTTACATTTCTTATCAATTGTTTATCTTCTCATTATTATAATAAACTAGCTTTTGCCCGCGACTCCGTTCCCGCGGAATTTAAAATAATGAAACGGGATAAAAAGTATCCTATGTCCGTATCCTGGTTCTCAACTACATACCCATGAATTTTCAGTCAAATCGGTTCAGCCGTTATTGAGTTATAAATAGTGTAACTAACACGACTTTCTTTTATATATATAGATAAGATAACATAACAAAAAAAAACAAAAAAAGTGACATTTACTGAACACTGCGATTTATTTTTTCCTAGTTTTTTTTTTTTAATTTCTGTTGTGTTTCAGTGTGAAAGTTTTAGGAATGTAGTAATAAGTTGGTCGAACTATATAACTATATTTGTTATTCTAAATGTCGTTATTGTTGTTATTATTGTTGTTGTGACAGTTACCTTGCTGGTGACCCGCCAGCGCGCCTGCTGCGGGAAGTCGTTGATCTCGAGCTCGGTCTCATACTTGCGGAACACCTCCTCCGCAGCCTCCGCGTTACTATCGTCCCGAGGCTGGTAGTTCAGCCGAGTGTTCAGCTTCGCAGCCAACTGTTCAGCCACAGTCTTAGCCTGGATTAAAAATAAAATTTGTTATCCTGAAATAGTCCAAATAAATACTTGTTCTATCCAAATTAATATACAAGTCCTTAAAATGACATTTTAACCATATTAAACCGAATAAAAACCGACCTATTATTTTACACTCGTCAGAAACATTCAAATATATAAAGGCATAGACATTTCCAAAAGTGAAAAAAAAAATCAGTCCTATATGTTTGTTCCATTTTTTCGTTTTTTTTTTTACATCTAATAGTACTTTCCAAAACATAGAATTATTCTCTTAATACATTACCAACTTATAGTCATATAATTATTATAAATTGTTATACATATTTTCAACTTTACCCCGTGCCATCTAAAATAGTGTTCTGAAACATGTACAATATTCAGAGAAACAAAGATATTTGAAAACGTCAATAGTATTATTGTTACTCACAGTGATAAGGGTGTGTGTAGAAGGAGATCCTTTAAGTATGGCCTCAGCGGCCTGTTGCGTAGCGCCCTTGTGCTCTGCGCCGAGCCCCTTGGCGATGTTGATGCGCGAGGCAAGTCTCCGCGCCAGCTCCAGCTTGCCGTCCGCCGCACCAGGAGCAGCCGCACCAGGCACTCCCGCACCCACCACACCCGGCTGACACACAATATTACATTTCATCTATACATATCTATACATATTAATAAAATACGAGAAAAATAATTTTTGGTACACATGATGCATATGTAGAGGAAAACTGTTTTTTTTTATTTTTGTCTGTCTATATGTCTGTGCGTACAGAGGCCACTGTTCCAGATAATCTCCAGAAGGGCTGGACTGATTTTGACGGGAAAATATCTGATGCATGCGGGCATTTTATAAGCTACTTTTTTCATTTTGTGCCGACGAAGTCAGTACGTACGCAGAAGCAAATACGTCTAAATAAATTTAAAACGAATTATTTTTTAAATAACGAAGATTACAGTGATTTTAGGTTAAAGAGTACAATCTTAAATTTCTGACTGTTCAATGGATGTAACAATACCTTGATCTCTTTGACGATCTTCTTGGCGGCGAGCATAGTCTCGATGTGCTGGTCCAGGTCGCCCTCCACATCCTCGTCGTCAGAGTCCTGCAGTCCCAGCGCCGCCTTCTGGTACTTCTTCTTCTCCGTCGCCGCCTGAGCCTCAGACTCGTCGAACTTGAAGCCTACGGACAATTACATATTTCATCAATAATACTTTTACGTTCGATTTTATTTTCTCTCACATATTTTTACCCCTAATTTACTTTTTTTGCTTTTTTAAAATGTGATTGACGATACAAGAAAAACTCATATGATAATTAGTGATGCAACGGATGTCTGTTTCCGTTTCCGCAAATGCGGAAGTTCCGCGCACTTTTCAACATCCGTTTCTGCTTCTGTTTCCGCATCTTTTATAACGGAGATAAAACGGAACTTTACGACCCGGAACC
>DWMU01000027.1:0-15863 GCA_018246175.1 Papilio zelicaon
TTATAATTCCTTTCTTTTAACTAATTTGTTCACTTGTCTATGTAATTAGTGTCCAATAAAGTGTAACCCATCCAATTTTTATAATATAGTTTATTAAAATACAATTCTATTTTTATGTTTAAAAATAATTTGTTTAAAATATAAAAAATATGCTACAATATACAGGCTTAATTTAATGAAAATAAGCAACACATTTGTGAATTCATTGCCTAGTGCTTTTTAATTAAAAAGTGGCCAATGTTAGAAATAAATGGAAGAAAAACAAATTAGAAGGAGACAATATGTCAGTTGTAACACGTGAACAACTCCTTGAAGCAGGAGTTCAGTTTGGTCACCAAACTAAAAGATGAGATCCAAAGATGCGTAAATATATTTTTGGTCAAAGAAATGGTATTCATATTATTGATTTACAAAAATCAATGCGTAAATTAGATGAAGCTTGTCACTTTGTTAAAGAAACTAGTGAAAATGGTGGTAAAGTTTTATTTGTAGGTACAAAAAAACAAGCCAAAGAAGCTGTGCAAGAACTTGCAATTAGTTGTAATTCACCTTATGTAACAGAACGTTGATTAGGTGGTAATTTAACTAATTTTAAAACTATTAAATCAAGTATTAAAAAGTTAATTGATATTGAAAATAAAGAAAAAAGTGGAGAAATTAAACTTTTAACAAAAAAAGAGCAAATGTTAGTAATTAAAGAAAAAGCACGTTTAGAACGTAACCTTGGTGGTATTAGAAATATGTATAAATTACCAGAAGCTATTTTTGTTACTGATACTATTACTAATAAAATTGCTGTCGAAGAAGCAGTTAAACTTGGTATCAAAATTATTGCGATTTGTGATAGTAATTCAAATCCAGATAATATTGATTATATTATTCCTGGTAATGATGATGCTACAAAATCAATTACTTTAATTACAAAGAAAATTGCTGAAGCTATTAATGAAGGACAAAGTGTAAAACCAGTTATTGATAAAAAAGAAATAGTAGTAGAAGAAACTATTAGTCTTGATGAAAATAAAACTGAAAATGTAATTGAAAAAAATAAAGAATAAAGGAGAATAGTTTATATGTCAGAAGTTAAAGTAGATGTTAAATTATTGAAAAAATTAAGAGATACAACCGATTTACCAATTACTGATTGTAAAGAAGCTTTGATGGAAAAAAATAATATTTTTGAAGCAGCACTTTCCCTATTAAAAATTAAAGGTTTAGCAAAAGCAGAGAAAAAAAGTATTAATAAAGCTACTGAAGGGGTTACTAAAGTTGTTATTAGTGGTAATAATGCAATTATTGGTGAATTAAATTGTCAAACTGAACAAGTTGCTGATTTAGAAGATTTTAATGATTTATTTACTAAAATTTTAGAAACAATTTTAAAACATAAACCTAAAACTATTGAAGAAGCTTTAATGTTAAAAGCTGATGGAAGTAGTGAAAGTTTAAATGATGAGATAAGATTTGCTATCGCTAAATTAGGTGAAAATATTGTTTTAAATCGTTTTCAATATTTAAGTAAAAATAGTGATGAAGTTTTTGGTTCATATGTCCATGGTGGTGGTAAATATAGTGGTTTAGTTATTATCAAAGGTGTTGATAAGGAAAGTGATATTCCAAATAATGTTGCTATGCAATTAGTATCAGCAGATGCTAAATACATTGATATTGATCACATACCTGCAACAGTTCGTGATAAAGAATTATCAATTATTAGTGAAAAAACAAAAGAAGAAGAAAAATTGAAAGCAAAAAAACGTCCTGATAATATTCTTGAAAATATTATAAGAGGTCGTTTTGAAAAAGTATTATCTGAATTAACTATTGTTGATCAACTTTATATTAAAGATAATACAATTAAGGTTAAAGAGTATTTAACTAAAAATCATGCTACAATTATAGCTATGATACGTTATCAATTAGGTGAAAAAATTGATAGTTCTGCCAAATAAACATTTAGGAGGTAAATAAAGTGAATTTTCAAATTATATATTATATTGCATTAGTAATGTTTATATTATTATTAGTTATTCTTGGTTGAGGATGATATAGTTTTAATAAACCAAAAACAACTATTAAATTCTTGAATTTAAAATTATTAGTAGCAACATTAATAGTTGGTGTAATTGGTTTAGTTATCTCGATTGTTCCAATTGGAATGCAAGTTTGAACATTTGAACCAGAATATATTAAATCTGATCCTGCTTTTTTAACTTTATTAATAGTAGAATATATATTTTTAGTTATCATGTTAGGATTAGCATATATTTTTAGTTTTGATTTTGGTATCGCAGTTGATGAACATAATATTTATTTCTTTGGACAAAGCGTTAATACTAGTAAAATTGTTGCATTGGAACAAAAGAAAAATGTTTTAAAAATTGTTTATGAACAGGGTATTAAAAAAATTAAAAAACGTTTAACAATTATTATTCCACAAGCACAACTTTTTGTTAAAGATCATTTAGCACAAAAAGTTATTGCTAACGTTGAATTAGAAACTGTTGCTGAAAGCGCAAATAATGATTCATTATCTAGTGATAACAGTAAATAAATAAGAAGCCACAAAGCAATCTGTGGCTTTTTATAATATTAAATTTAAGGAGGATGATCAAAAATGGAACAATTTAAATATAAACGAATATTATTAAAAATTAGTGGTGAAGCTTTAGGTGATGGTAGTAATGAATTATATAATAATGAAAGTATTGATAATGTTTGTCAACAAATTCAAACCCTAGTTAAGGCAAAAGTAGAAGTTGGTTTAGTAATTGGCGGTGGTAATATTTGACGTGGTGCTAAACAAGGAGAAAAGATTGGTTTAAAAAGAATTAATGCTGATTATATGGGAATGTTAGCGACTATTATGAATGCTTTGGTAATTGAATCAAAGTTAAAAGCGCTTAACGTAAAAGTTATTGTGCAAACATCATTAGAGATTAATCAAGTTGCTGAACCTTTTTATTACAAAAAAGCTATTAGTAGTTTTGAAAAAGGCTATGTTTGTATTTTTGCTGGTGGTACTGGTTCACCATACTTTACAACGGATACTGCAGCAGCACTTCGTGCTACTGAAATTAATGCGGATATATTATTAATGGCAAAAAATGGCGTTGATGGTGTTTATGATAAAGATCCAAACATTAACAAAAATGCTATTCGTTATTCACATTTATCATATCAAGATATTACTAATAAACAATTAAAAGTAATGGATTTAACTGCTTCAACGATGTGCATGGAAGCTAACTTGAAAATTATTGTATTTGATATTAAGGTTGAAAACAATATCATTAAAGCAGTACAAAATAAAGCAATTGCAACTATTATTAGCAATCAAAATTAACAAATTAAAGGAGAGAAGATAATATGAAACTATTAGATTTTATTTTATCTATTTTACAAAAAAGCAAAACACCAATCAGAATTTTATTTCCAGAAGGAGATAATGAAAAAGTACAGGCAGTAGCTTTAAAAATTATTAATGATAATTCACCTGTTAAAAATTTTATTACACCAGTTTTATTATTTAATAATGATAAAGAAATTCCTAGTAATATTAAAAATTCTAATATTAAAACATTATCTATTGAAGAAAATCAAGTAACAAATTTTACTAATCAATTATATGAATTAAGAAAAGCAAAGGGTTTAACTTTAGCAGCAGCTAATAAATTGGTATTAAGTCGTAATTACTATGGAATGATGTTATTAAATAATAAAGAGGTTAATGGTTTTGTTGGTGGTATTACTTTTACTACTGCTGATATTTTACGTCCAGCTTTGCAAATTATTGGACCAAAAGCAGGTACTAAAACTGTTTCAAGTACATTTATTATGAATAAAAATGAAGAAATATTTTTATTTAGTGATGGTTCAATTAATTTAAATCCAACAGCTGAACAATTAGCAGATATTGCAAAATCTACAATTCACTTTGGTGAACTTTTAGAATTTAATCCAATTAAATTAGCAATGTTATCTTATTCTACTAATACTAGTGGTAGTGGTGAAAGTGTTGATAAAGTACGTAATGCTACTAACTTTGTTCAACAATTAAAATTAAAAAACGTGCAAGTAGCAGGACCAATTCAATTTGATGCTGCTTGAGATCAAGAAGTGCGAAATAAAAAATTCCCAGAATTAACAATTAAAAATCATTGTAATGCATTTATTTTCCCAACTTTAGATGCTGCTAATATTGGTTATAAAATTGCCCAAAGATTAGGTGATTATAAAGCTATTGGTCCTATTGTTTTGGGTTTAAATCAGCCAGTTAATGATCTTTCTCGTGGTGCTACTATTGATGACATTTATTACACAGCATTGATCACTGCTATTCAAACATTAATTAAAAATTAATAAGGAGATAAAACAAATATGTCAGAACAAAATAAAATTTTAGTTATTAATGCCGGAAGTAGTTCTATTAAATTTCAACTTTTTAATGCTATTAATAATGATAAACAACCTCATTTTACTATTCTTTGTAAAGGCTTAGTTGAAAGGATAGCTATTAAAAATAGTAATTTTATTATTGAAATTGCTAATGGTGATAACTTTATTAAACATGAAGTAACAAAAGATATTGCTGATCATGTTATAGGAGCGCAAACAGTAATTGATGCATTAATTGAGTATAAGGTCATTAATAATTTTGATGATATTAAACGAATTGGTCATCGTATGGTTCACGGTGGTCAAAAATTTAATAACTCAATTTTTATTGATGAGAAAGTCATTGCTGGTATCAAAGCATGTATTCCTTTAGCACCATTACATAATCCACCAGCTTTAAAAGGATTATCATCTTTTCAAAAATTAGTTCCACATGCTAAACATGTGGCAGTATTTGATACTTCATTTCATAGTACTATTCCTGAAGAAAAATATCTTTACTCAGTTCCATATGATTGATATAAAACATATGAGGTAAGAAGATATGGATTTCATGGTACTAGTTATCGTTATATTTTAGATAAATTAACTAATATTTTAAATAAACCAAAAGATAAGATTAATGCTATTATTTGTCATTTAGGTAATGGTGCTAGTATTTGTGCTATTAAAAATGGTAAAAGTTTTAATACTAGCATGGGATTAACACCGTTAGATGGTTTAATTATGGGTTCTAGAAGTGGTATCATTGACCCTTCTATTCATGGTTATATGTGTAATGTTAAAGCAGAAGCAACTATTGAAACCGTTACTAATGATTTAAATAAAAGTTCGGGTTTATTAGGAATTAGTGGACATTCTTCTGATTTACGTGATGTTCTTGCAAGTAGTAATGATAAAAACCATAAGTATCATTTACAATCACAATTAGCAATAAAAATGTTTGTGCAAAGAATTGCTAATTATATTGTTCAATATGGTAATGATTTAGATAGTAATATTGATGCATTAGTATTTACTGCAGGTATTGGTGAAAATTCTGCAATTATTCGTCAATTAGTTATTGAGGAAATTAAAGTGTTTACTTTAAAATTAGTAACTAATAAAAATAATGATAAGTATAATGATTACTTAGAAATTAGTGATAAACAATCAGAAGTTCCTATTTTTAAAATTAGAACAAATGAAGAATTAATGATTTGTCAAGATACATATAATTTATTAAAAAATATTTAAAAAATAAAAAAATATATTAAGGTTTTTTATTTTGATATATAATGTTTAAATTAAGTGAAAATACTTAATAATTATCAAATTTTAATTAAAAATAAATACTTTAAATATTCAAGGAGAAAAAAGTATGGAATTTAAATACATTAAAGAAAAAAATAATCATAAAATTAGTGAGGAAAATCAATATAAAAATTTTGATAAAAATATGATAAATGAAATTAATAAATTAACTAAGAAGTCATCATCAAGTCGTAGTAGGGTTACTTGTCGTGATTGAAAAGAAGAAAGTAATAAAGATAATTATCATGATGGAAATTGACCAATTGCAATTTTAGGTTTTTAAAATGAATGGTATATTGTCTACCGAAAGAAAGAGTTGTAACTATTAAATAAAAAGTGATAAAATAATATATATTTGTATTTGTGATTACACAATAAAAGAAATTGAAAAAAAAGTAATAAGTAAGAGAGGATTTTAGCATGGAAAGAAAACAAAAGATAGTTGTTATAGGTGTTAATCATGCCGGAACAACAGCACTAAAGGCAATTATGAGGTCTAATCCAAATAGTGAAGTAGTAGCATATGATCGTAATGATAATATTTCATTTTTAGGATGTGGAATTGCGCTTTGAGTTGGTAAAGAATTTACTGATCCAAAAGGATTATTTTATGCCACAATTGAAAAGTTAAGAGCATTAGGTATTAAAATTAAAGAAAAACATGAAATGATTAAATATGATAGTAAAGCCAAAATTGTTACTATTAAAAATTTAGATACTAATGAAGTATTTACTGAAAGTTATGATAAGTTAGTATTAGGAATTGGTTCATGACCAATCTTAAATCCAGGTGGTAAAGAAATTCCTGGTTTAATTGCTCATAAAGATGGCGTAGTTGTTAAAGATACTTTAAATGGTGTTAAATTAACAAATGGCATTCATTTATCAAAACTATATCAACATGCTCAAGAAATTATTTCTGATTTGAATAAACCAGAAGTAAAAAAAGTAGTAGTAATTGGTGCAGGTTATATTGGTATTGAATTAGTAGAAGCTTTTTATAAAGATAAAAAAGAAGTTACTTTAATTGATTTTGAAAATCGTATTATGCCTCGTTATTATGATGAAGAATTTACAAATGATGTTGAAGCAGATATGAAAAAAGTAGGAGTAAAATTACAATTAGGAGAAACTTTACAAGAATTTATTATTAAAGATGATAAAGTGAGTGAAGTAAAAACTAATAAAGGAACATATAAAGCTGATTTAGTAATTATGGCTGTTGGTTTCTTACCAAATACTGCTATCTTGAAAGATGAGAATGGTAAAGTTCAACTTAACTTAGATCCTCGTGGTGCAATTGAAGTTAATGAATATTTTCAAACTTCAGATCCTAATGTTTATGCAATTGGTGATTGTATTAATATTCGTTCAAATGCTTGAAATAAAAATGTTAATATTGCCTTAGCAACTAATGCTGTACGTAGTGGTTTAATTGCTGGATTAAATGTTGCAAAAACAGATCCTAAAACAAGAATCGCCTTTCCTGGTGTTCAAGGAACAAATGCAATTGCTGTTTTTGGTTGAAAACTGTGTGCTACTGGTTTATCAGAAGTTTCTGCAAAAGCAATTTTAGGATCTAATAATGTAGAAGCATATTTTTATCAAGATACAGTGTTTCCACCTTTTATGAGTGAAAATCATGAAGTAAAAATTAAAATTATATGAGAAAAGAGTTCTCGTCGTATTGTTGGAGCTGAAATTGGTTCAACTCATGATCATACAGAAACAATTGCAATGTTTTCATTAGCAATATTGAAAAAGGTTACTATTGATGAAATTTCATTAATTGATATGTATTTCTTACCACACTTTAATAAGCCTTATAACTTTGTTACTGCGGCAGCACTTTTAGCAACAGGAATTTTAACAAAAGAAGATGTTACATATCCAGATCCATATTTAAAAGGTAAGAAAAAATAGATTGCCTTATCAAATTAATTTTGAGAGGAATAAAATATAATGGTTAGTAATGAAAAATATTTAAAACTTAGAGCAAGAATGACTTTACCAGTTAAAGAAAGTAAATATAAAATTGCTTGATGATTAAAAATTATTTTGATATTTACTTTTCCGTTATGTATTATTCCTTTTTTAATTACTAATTTTTTTATTGGTTTGATGATGCGAAATGTTATGGAAAATTTTCAACGAATTGGACGAAGTACTAATCCAAATTTTGCTAAAATTGATTTCAATACTTTGAGTTTTTATAATCGAGATATGGAATTACAAAATTCTCTACAACTAATGATTGATGATAGTAATTGGGATATGATGGAAGCACAAGATATGACGATAACTACTTATGATAATCGCTTGTTATCAGCTTTTTTCATTAATAATCATCAATCTAATAAAAATCATAAATGAATAATTGCAACTCATGGTTGACAACAAAATCGCTATAGCATTTTATATTTAGTTAAACATTTTTATGAACAGGGATATAGTATTGTTACTTATGATACAAGAGGTCATGGTAGTAATAATATCCATTATGCAATTACTTTTGGTAATAAAGAAGCAGATGATTTATATGCTGTTATTTTAAGTCTTAATAATTATTTAGCAGAAACAGATTTTAAACAACCTCCTAATATTACTTTAATTGGTAATAGTATGGGTGCCAGTGCTGTTTTGGAAACAATATCTCGATTTGATACTGGTAAATTTGGTGTTAAATGTGCAATTTCTGATTGTGGATTTGATAGTTTTAGTCATATTATTAAAATTATGGGTAAACAATACTTTAACCTTCATTGATTTTGATTTTATTATGGTGTTAAATTTTTCTTTAGGTTAAAAGATAAATTTAATATTAATAGTATTGATCCTATTAATAAATTAAAATATTGTTCTTCAATTCCTGTATTATTTATTCATGGTAATGATGATGAAACTGTACCAGCAACAATGGCACAAAAAATGTATGAAGAGAAAATAAATTATGAAGAAGAAACAATAAGTGAATTATTAATTATGCCATCTGCTAAACATATAAGAGCCGTCACTACCGATTATGATACATATTGTAAAACTACTTTAAAATTTGTTAATAAATGAACAAATTTTAAAACCGAAGATAAAGGAGATTAAATTAATAATGATTTATTATATTAATAATAGCAAAGACCCATATTTTAATTTAGCAGCCGAAGAATATTTGATTACTAATCCTTATATAAATGATGAAATCTTATTATTATGACAAAATAATAATACTATTGTTGTTGGTAGAAACCAAAATACAATTGAAGAAATTAATAATGAATATGTGAGAACAAAAAAAGTTAATGTTGTACGAAGATTATCTGGTGGTGGAGCTGTTTATCAAGATTTAGGAAATTTAAATTTTACTTTTATTCTTGATAAAAATAAAGATAATGCTCGTAATTATGGTCTTTTTACAAAACCAATAGTTAATGTTTTACAAAATCTAGGTTTAAATGCTCAATTTAGTGGTAAAAATGATATTTTAGTTGATGATAAAAAAATATCGGGTAATGCCCAATATACATATAAAAATCGAATTTTACATCATGGTACTATTCTTTTTAATGTTGATATGCAAATGTTACCAAAAGTATTAAAACCTGATTTGGATAAATTAAAATCAAAAGGTATTAAATCAGTACAAGCACGAGTAACAAATATTTTACCATTATTAAATCCACCAATAACAATTGAAGAATTTCAAAATTTAATTATTGAACAATTAAAAAGTACAAAAAATACAAAGATTATGGAATTTTCTGAAAAAATGATTGCTGATATTGAATCATTAGCAAATACTAAATATCGAACTTGAGATTGAGTTTATGGTAAATCTCCAGATTTTGATTTAAAACATAAAACACTTTTTCCTAGTAAAGGAACTATTCACGTTTGAATGAATGTTAAGGCAGGAATTATTGAAAATATTAAAATATATGGTGATTTCCTAGGGTCAGCAGGTACTACTAGTTTAGAAAAAAAACTAGAAAAACAAAAATATAATGTAGCAACTATTACTAATATCATTGAAAATGCTAATATTAACGAAATTTTTGGTGAAAATTTTCTTGCTGAAGAAATCATAAAAAGTATCATAAAATAATGAATAAAATTCTTATTTATGATATCCTTACTTTTATAACTAATATTAAAGAGGAAATATGAAGAAATATTTATGGATTTTATTTATAATGTTTATTTTTATAACACCAATTAGCAATGTTATTACATTTTTAGTAAATAATAGTTTTGATCAAACAAATAGTATAAATGATATTCTTTATCCAACACGTGGTTGACCAAAAAAAGATAGAAATCAATTAAATGTTTGACAATTTTTATATCAAGATGCTATTGATAAAGTAGGTAAAACTAATGATAATATTGTTAATGGTTTTAATAATTTTTATCTTGCTGAATTTGATAAATACCGTGATTCAGCAAGTAAAAATGCTGGTAAACCTGGCTATGATGAAATTGGTATACCAACAGCAGATATTAATGATTATATTAATAATAAAATTATTCATTCACAATCAATGCAAATATACATGGCCTTAACATTGCGAACATATTTTATTGAGTTTACTATTAATAAAATTAATGATCCAAGTAGTAATTATATTAATGCAAATGAATATTTAAACTTATGAGTTATGAAGTATTTTGAAGCTGGTTTTTATTTTCAATGAGTAAAAATTTGAATTCAAGATTTAGGTAGAACAATTGAAAAATCAATTGATATTGATTTTTACACTTTTGATAAATATGTGGAACGAAATAATAAAGGTGAATATATGTGAAATAAACCACCCAGTGACAAAACAGTAAAGCCACTATTAATTTTGGATTCTGATATGAAAAAAATGTTTAATCAATTATATGAAGAAATTTTAAATAATAATTTACAAGGAAAATAAAAATGATTATTCTAGAAAATATAAGTAAAAATTATGGTAAAAATCAGGTTTTAAAAAATATTAATTTAGAGATTCCTGCTTCACAATCACTTGCTATTTTAGGTGCTAATGGTTCTGGTAAAACTACTTTGGTTGAAATTATTTCACAAGTTTTAAAACCAACATCAGGTAAAGTATTATTTCTTGATGATGTTGGTAAAAAGGTTAGTCGGAAAATTGGTGTTCAATTTCAAGAAGGTTATTGACCAGTTGGTACACGAATTATTGATTTAATTAAATTTTATAAAAATAAAAAATATATTAAAAGTGAAGAAGGCAAAGGATTAATTGATGTTTTTGAGTTAAATGATATTTTGAAAAAAGAAATTTCTTTACTTTCGGGTGGTCAAAGACAAAGATTTAATTGTTTTTTATCAATTTTAAATGATCCTGAAATTTTAATTTTAGATGAGTTAGTTACAGGTTTAGATTTAAAAATGCAAATTAAACTTGTTAATTTTATTAAGTCATGAAAAGAAATTAAAAAAATTAATTTATTAATTGTTTCACACACACCAGAAGAAGTTGAATTACTTTGTGATCGGGTAGTAATTTTAAAAAATGGTGAAATTTATCAAGACCAAAGTATTGATGCAATTATAAAAAAATATGGTAGTTTACGTAAAATGATGGTGGAGTATTATCAAAATGAAGTTAATGGTAACTAAAGAATTATTTAAACAAAGTACTGTTTCTAAATTTTCAAGACTTTTTTCTTTAATTTCAAAAGTAATTTTTGGAAATCCTAGAACTTATATTTTTGTATTTTTATTAGGTTTTTTAATTTCTGCATTATCATCGTGATTATGAAATAATTATAGTTATTATCAAATTTTACCCCCCATTTTGTTAAATTTTTTATCAATATCAGTTTTTATTTCATCTTTTTATTTAGGAATATTTATGATTGAATGGCGAAAGAAAAACTTTTTAAAAAGAATAAAAATAATTGGTATTAATGAATATTATATTATTTTAACAATTTTTTTATCAAATTTAATAATGGTATCATTATCAGTAAGTATTAATATTATTTGTTATAATATTTATTCTTTAATTTCAATATTTAATTTTCATCTAAATTTACTTTCTAATATTAGATGATTTATTTGAATTTTCTATATATTTGCTATGATATTATTAACATTTTTTTTAACAGTTGCTAACATATTTATTACAACATTTTTTCCTAAGTTTAATTTATCATTTGTAATGCTTGCTATTTTTACCATATTTTTAATTATTTTTTCGGATGTTTTAATTCAACCAACAGTAACTAACAATAATTTAATATTTATTGTTATTGGTTATTTATGTCCAACTAAATATTTTATTTGGTTTAATATGTTGATTACTTCATATCAATTTTTAGATTTACTAGGAATAAGTCAAATTATTCAAAATTATAATGAAATATCATTTGTTGTTTTTACTAGTATTTGGCAAACATTAATTGGAATCTTGATATTTACTATGTTGTTTTCCTATTTATCAAAAAGATTTTTTAATTGAGGAATGAAAGGATAAAAATTGATGAAAAAAATATTATTACTTTTTGGTGTTTTTAGTTTAATTTCTGCTCCTGCTAGTTTAGTAGTTGCTTGTAATATTGGTAGTTTAGATGGTAGTGATTATTTAAATGGTTTACCAAATTTTGACTGAACAAATTCAGATTATGGAGATGGTATTAATTTTGATAATACTAACTCGCAAAATATTATTAATAATATTGGTAATATTAATGATTTGGGAAATGTTAAACCAAGCAATACTGGTCATTATTTAAATTATTCAAAATTTAATACTGGTTTTCAATGAACACAAAACATTAAAAAACAAGCAGTGACTGGCATTCCTTTAAATAAAGGTTTTATGCCTAATGGTAATTATGCTTCTGATTTTGGAATAACTTCTTCAGCTCGAAAATATTTAAGAATGAATTCAATTTTAGATTGGAATCCACAAAAAGACTATGATGCAAAGTATAATCGAGCAACAGTACCTTTACAGAAACGTCAATTTGTAGCAACATACAACTCAAGTAACCAAGATGAAAATATTAATTATAATCAACTAGGATTTTCAACACGAAAACATCGTACTTTTGATAATACAATAGTGGGGACAAAAAATCCATTTGAAAATACACCATTAAATTGACAATATACTAATTATTTTATTAATTGATCAGGTTCTTGATTTGAAGGGCCAATTGTTCCACCACCAGCTGATGTTATTGATAGTGCACACATTAATGGAACACTAATATTTGGTAATCTTTTTCTTGATGGATATCACGGTTTAACAAAAGAAATGTTAAAAGATTTTCTTAGTAAAAATAGTGATGGTAGTTATAAAATAGTTGATATTTTAATTAATATTGCTAATTATAATGGCTTTGATGGTTGATTTATTAATAATGAACCAAACGGTGCTGCTCCCAATGGTACAGTTTTAGATTATAATGTTATGGCCGAAATTATTAAAGAATTTAATTATAAAGTAGCTACTGCTAGTGATCCAAATATTCAATCATTAAAAATAATTTTTTATCGTAATGGTGCTACAGTTTCAAAAAGTGTTACTGGATATAATGATATAGAAACATTAAAAATGGCAGATAGTGGTTATCGTAAAGCTAATGGTGAAGTTACACCAACTGATATTCAATTAACTTTTGGTGAAACACCAGATAAAACAACCTCATTTTTAACAGATTATCCAAATTATAGTGGTAAAAATTTAAATACTATTCTTGATGCTGGAGCTAATGCCCAATTTTTTGGAAGTTATGATTTTCGACAATTAGGTTATGCAGAAACAATGATTGCTGGTAAACCTCAATATAATAAAAATGTGTATACTGGAATTTCTGATTTTTTAGATAATGGTGCTGGAACATTTGGATCGTATGCTTATAATTGAGCTAAAAATCATAATGTTAATGATACTAGAGCTTATTTATTTGCGACACAAACAACAAATTTATTTAATAATATTCAATTTTCAGGAACAAATACTTTTATTAGAAATAATAATATTGGTATGCAAGCAAATAATAATGCAAATGATTATCAAGGTTGAAATGCAAGTGATAATTATCAAGAGGCAGCATTTATATCGGATCCTAGAATAAAAACTGCAGTTACTAAAGGAAAACCAAATCCATTTGTAAAAGATACTATTTATAATTATTTAACTAATAATGGTTATAACTCATCAAGTTATGGCATTGGTGATTTAGTTAAAGAACGAACTACTTTATTTGATGATAATCAAATTTTAAATAAGAAAACTAATTTTTCAATGGGTAGTGGTATTAAATTTGTTAATCATGATCAAAATGGTAATAGTATTGTTGCTAATGATTATCCATGAACAAATCGTAGATTAACTGATATTTTACCAACTTATCAATGAAAAATTTATGATGATGCTCATCCAGAACAACCATTAGATATCTCTAAAATTTCTGGTTTTTATGATTATGATCAAGTGTATGAAAAAGGAAATTCAATTGCTATTGGTTCGGGTTTTAATGAAGAAGGTAGTATAGTTAATGGCGATTGAAATACAAATAAAGTTTATTATTGAGATATTATGGGAACTAATTTAATTAAAAATGACCATCAAATTAGCTTTATTTATAATACTAATGGTGATAATAATGCTAAAGTTAATTTTTTAGTTACTACTACTGATCAAAAATCGTTAATAGCAAACCGTCAAACTTTTTCACCAAATAATGAAGAAAAGTTACAAGGTGGTTGAGTTAAAATTACTTTAGATTTAAAGAAAATTGGTGGTATTAATACTTTTAATCGTATTTCTAAATTAGGATTACAAATTAAAGCAACTAATAATAATTTTAAGTTTAATGTTGGTGAATTTGAAATAAATAGTCCAACAACTAATAATCAAATCAAAGAAAATACAGTAATTTCAAATCCAAAATCAGAATATGTAATTAATCGAACAGTTAATAATCAAATATTATACAATGCTCGTTTTCAATGAGATGCTGTTAATATTGAAAATTTAAGTTATTATGCTATTTATTATTTTGATGAAAAAAAATGATATCGTATTGGCGAAACTAGTCAAAACTATTATTTTTTAAAAAATTTAAAATCTATTCATAATCAGTTAAAATTAATGATTAAACCAGTTTATAACAATAATGTTATTTCTCAACAATCATTTGTGTTTAATATAGAAATTTAAAGGTGAAATATGAAAAATAAAAATAGTATAGTAATTTTTAGTCATTGTATAAGTTATATGTTTAAAACGATTTTAAAAACATTTAGAACTTATATTTACTTTTTAATAATGCCTGTTATTTTACTTAGTTTAGTTTATTTTTTAACATCACAGTCAATTATTAAATATAATCGTTATATTATATTTTCTAGTTATATTTTATTACCAATATTATTTAATATTTTTTTAATTGGACATATTATTTGTCAATGACGCGAATCAGTTTTTTTAAAACAATTACACAATTTTGGTATCAATAAGATTGCATTTATTTTAAGTTTATTAATTGTTATTTTTGTTATTTCTTTTTGTACAGTATTTATATTACTTGGATATTTATTTTTTCTTGATCAGTTACAAGGAACTAATATCATGACAGTATGAATATTAGCAATGAAAACTTTTTCACAATGATTTGGTCTTATATTTAGTATTAGTCTAAATATTATTGTTATTTTTTTCTTGGCTTTATTAATTTCTGGTTCTATAAAAAATCCTTATATAATTCAAACAATTAATATAATTATTTTTTTAACTTCTATTTTATTTGGTGACTTTTTTATTGATATGACATATACAATTTCAACACCAACCATTATTATTGGATATTTTGTACCACAAAAATATATAACTTGAATTAATTTTATTTTTTATAGTCAAAGTGATAAAAATTATTATAATTTTTTTCAGATTGTTCCTTTAGTTGATTATAAACTATCATTCACCAATATTTATCAACCAGTATTTTCTTGCCTAACATTTATTGGTTTGTTTGCTGTTGGATCATATTTTTCTTTTTTACATGGTACTAGAAAATAAGCAATTAAACAAAATATATTCTTATTTTTTAATTTTTAAATATTCAATAAGTGTATTTAAATATTAGACTTCTTGCATAATTCGTTTAAAATTTATATTAGTTAATAATTTTAATAAAAAGGTGAATTTTAAATG
>DWMU01000028.1:0-15817 GCA_018246175.1 Papilio zelicaon
ATGATAAAATTTGAAGACAGAATTAATCTGAACTAGTACTTTGCAAAACAAAGATACACAGATTATTAAAAAGCCTCAACCACTGTAAATCTTGGAATTAAAAATAATTCTTTTTCATAAATGGGGCTGTTTTTTACATCACTCGTTAAATTCATCTTTTGTTCTAAAAAACTACGCGAATTCAATAAATCAATGCTATTAATATTCATTTTATATCCTTAAATTAAATATAAGTATAAAAAACGCTTAATAGCCGTTTTTTCTAATTTTTCATATTCTTTGATATGATAATATTTTTTTCATCAATTTTTA
Organism: Papilio zelicaon; assembly: GCA_018246175.1. NCBI lineage: Eukaryota > Metazoa > Arthropoda > Insecta > Lepidoptera > Papilionidae > Papilio > Papilio zelicaon. The sequence goes on from DWMU01000028.1 coordinate 313, forward strand.
TTTGATTTAACTAAGAACGTTCTAACAATATAACTATATTCATTTTTTGGTAATAATGCTAAAACTGTATCAACAATTTGTACATGTTTTTCATAATTTTTTAAATCCTTATTTAACGCTATCTTATTAGCATAGTGAACACTATCCTCTTTCAAAACATAATTTTCTTTAAAATTATTATTTGCTAATGTTAATTTTGCTTGTTCATATTTAACAAAAATAACAGCAATTAGTTGCTTATCAGCACTTATTTGTTCTTTCATTATTATCACCTCAATAATAATTTAAAAACAAATAATTATCTTTCCTCTATTTTATTTCTATTTAACTGACTAATTTTAATATGATCTTGCAAAATAAGTTCAGACACTATTAGGAGTTTGACACTTAAAACAATTACTTGGTTTTTTATACGGTTCTAAAGGAATACAACGTGATGTTGTACCAGTTAAACTTTTAATTTCTTCTTCACACTTTATTTGATCACAAAAAGGTACAATAAAGAAACCTTTATGAATTTTAACTAATTTATGATATTCATTGAAATCTGTTAACTCTTTTAAACTTGTATTTAATTTTTTTTGTGAATTATTAAATAAATCTTTATTTAATTTATTTAATTGATTAATAATAGTTGTTACTAATAGTTTTTCATTATTAATTTCAACATCAATAGTATCTAAATTATGACGTAAAATTAATTTAATTACTTGATTTTCAATTTCTTGCTCACCAATTGCAATAGTAATTGGAATACCTTTAATTTGACTTTCACTTTTCTTATAAGAAAAACTTTTATTATCTTCATTTATTAATACTCGGAAATGAGAACTTAAAATTTTAAATATTCTTTCAACAGTTATTTTAAATTTATCACTTTTAGGTGATAAATTTAAAAGCATAATCTGATGTGGTGCAATTGTAGATGGCAATACTAAACCCAGATCATCGCTATGCGCCATAATTAAAGCACCAATTAATCTTGTCGATACACCTCATGATGTTTGATATCCTAATTCTTGTTTATTGTCTTTATTACTAAATTTAATATTAAATACCTTTGTGAACTCTTGACCAAAATAATGACTAGTACCGGCTTGTAATGCTTGTCCATCTTGCATCATAGTTTCAATTGTATATGTCATTTTTGCTCCAGCAAAACGTTCGTAAATTGTTTTTGCACCAACAATAACTTTAATTGCTAATTGTTTTTCAACAAAATCAGCATACAACTTAATCATTTTTAATGTAAAGTTTTTTGCTTCTTCATCGTTATTATGCATTGTATGTCCTTCTTGTCATAAAAATTCACTAGTTCTTAAAAATGGTTTTGTATTTTTTTCTCATCTAACAACATTACATCATTGATTATATAATAATGGTAATTGTTTATATGAACTAATTATTTTTGAAAAATGACGACAAAATAAAACTTCTGAAGTAGGACGAATAATTAGTTCCTCTGATAATTGATTATTTCCAACTTTAGTTACAGTTGCACATTCTGGTGCAAAACCCTCAATATGATCTTTTTCAACTTGAAATGCTTTTTGACTAATTAAAAGTGGTAACATTACATTTTCAATATTTAAAATTTTAAATCTTTGATTTAATAAATGTTGAATATTTTCTCAAATTGCATATCCGCGAGGACGAAAAATAATGGTACCGGCCGCTGAACCATTTTCTGCACCATAATCACAAAGTTCTGCTTGCTTAATAACATCAGTATATCATTTGGCAAAATCAATCTCTCTTGCTGTAATATTTTTATTCTTTGCATTATTCATAATGATCTATTCACCTTTCGTTGATTGACTTTTATGTCACTTCCAATAATTTGGGTAATTTAAAGCATCTAGCACTTTATTTGCTTGTTCTGATTCTAATACTTTTCCTAGTAAATAGTCAACCTTTAATCCTTTTAAAACAATAATTTCAGGAACGTTAATAATACCACGAGCTAAAATATTTTTAATACCTAAAATTCTTAAATAATGCAAACAAATAATAACATCAATATATTTACTAAAATTAAAAGTAACTTGTTCTAATAAATTAGAAGTTAAAACTACATAATCAGGTTTAAAATGATTAATTAATTTAAAATTATCAATATGACGTAAATCATGAGTAAAAGAAATTTTTATTTTATTACTACGAATAGTTTTAATAATTGAATCATACTTATTCCAACTATTAATTTCACCAATATCTTGAAAATCAAAAATTAAATCACAATTTTCAAAAAGATTTTTTCTCTTATTAACAAGAGCAATTAACTTTGTTAAAATAGTTTTATCTTGTAACTCAATTAAACTAACAGGAAGAATAAGGTTTTTTTCTTGTTTTAATTTTGCAAATTTTTCAAATGTTTGAATAAATAAAGGCTCATTTACTTTTCATCACAATCCTGAATCTTGAATATTACGCATCAAAACAATAAACGAAACATAATAAGAATTTTTAACAAAATTTCATCAAGCATAGTAACAATTTGGTTCATTTGAATTATCACTTTTATATACTGGTCTAATACTAACACTTAATAATTTTTCCATTCGTTCTGATTGTAGAAGTGAATAATGATTATAATCGGGATAATTTAAAATATCATTTGTCTTCAATTTGATTTCAATTAAGTCTCTACTTTGTACTACTTCTAATTGATTCTTATCAATAATTTTATTATATAATATATAGACATTTGAAGCATCAGTTTTTACTGAAGCATAAACACATAATATTTGACTTTGAATCTGCAAATAACTACTTTTTTCTACTAAATTACGTTTAATATAACTATTTATTTTTTTTTGGAATCGATATAAATTTATTTTCTTATTTCTAGAATAAATTAAAAACTGACCATCATAATATTTACAAATAATAGTATTATCTAATCCTAAAGTTATTTTACTATAATATGAAATTAATAATTCCATTCGTTCAATATTATTAACAGTTAAAATATTTTCTAATGCTAAATAATTCTTTATTTTTATTAAAATCATATATTCAAATTGACTATTTATTTTTTTATTATATTTTTTTTGACTAAAATTATCTAAAATAGTTTGTACAAAAACTGACTTTACCACTGTTAACTCATTTTGTTGTAAAATAATTGCTTGTGAAATAGCAAAACGATTATAACGAATATTACTTTGCATTTGACCATACAAAACTTTATTATTATCAAAATAATCAATTGATAAATCATAAACAATAACTTTACTTCCTAATTGAAAGGAAACCGAAAAATGACACGGCTCAAATGGAACTTTATTCACTAATAAATCTTGAATAAAAATTTCAATTTTTACTTTAGTTTTACGATTCATCATTGATTTAAATACAAACAATGAAATTCGTTTTTTACGATTTAAAACTTCTAAGCGTTCAGAAAAAGTAATGATTTCATTTTTTAAATCAATTTTCAATGGAACTAAACTTAACAAATCACCATGGATAACATTATAATATTGATTATTACGATGATTTAAACGTATAAATAAAATAATTATTATTGTCATAAAAGGAATTAAAGCAATAATTACAATTGCAGATCAACGCATAATTTTACCTCCATTTAATCAGAGCCTAAAGTAATATTACCATTATTTCCTTGGAAAAGTTTTAACTTTAGTCTTTGATTATCAATATATAATTTAGCTAAACGAAACATTTTGCGATCTTTAACCAAAATTCAATCAATAGCTTCAACAGGAATTGTTTCGTATATTTGAACACGATTAGTATCAACATTTAAACCTCAATCTTTAGTATTGCTTTGAAATAGTTTATGAATATCAACAGAAATAATAGCTATTTTATTAACATCAACATTTTGCTCTGCACATCACTTTCAAAAAAAATGACGTGTTGAATTACCTAACTCTAATTCTAAATAAGTAGCATGTTCTAAATAAGTTCAAACAATATATTCTTGCTTTGGCAATAATTTAATTTGTGAAGAAGGTTTAATTCCTTGTTCTAATATTAAAGTAATATTACTAACATCAGTATAAAAAAATAAGTTAAAAATATTTTTATTTTCTAAATGTTTAATAATTTGAATAGTTGATCTTCTTCTAAAATTTAAAAAAATATTATTACGTTTTTTATTATTCGTTGAAGTAGAAGATTTATTAGATTTTTTTTGTTTTTTAAACCTATTAAAAAAAGGAGTTTTTTTTTCATTGTCTTCTGATAATTTAGAAATATCCAAATTAGGTTGATTTTCATCACTAAAATATTCTTTAATTTTTTTAATTCGTCGACTTCAACCCATAAATTATGACCACCTTATTATTAATATTTACCTAATTATACTAAATTTTTTTAAAATAATGGTGCTAAAATTCTAAGCAATAATAAAAATACACCCCGATAGGCAAAACTACGATGTAGTAGTGGATTACTAATAATTAAACTAGAATGAATAAAATCTTTTTCAAATGAAGCAGATAAATCACTATTTGTTTTACTATCATAAACAATTACTAAAGTTTGATGATCTGAATAAAGACTACGATAATCAAGATTAGTTGAACCAATAATAGTAATATCATCATCAAAAATACCAGACTTAGAATGGTTAAAAACATTATTATATTCGTAAATTTTAACACCTGACTCAATCAATGAATCATAATAAGTTCTTGACATGTCTAATGATAAAAATTTATCAGTAATTCCGGGTAATGATAATCTAACATCAACACCAGAATAAGCACTATTACGCAATGCAGTAATTAAATCGCTAGTTGGAATTAAATAAGGAGTACTAATTCAAACTCGCTTTTTAGCATTACTAATAAATTTAATAAATAAATCTTTTTGAATTGTTTCTTTAGTAATAGGTCCATCATCAATTACTTGGACAATAATATTATTTTTAATTTTTATTTCAGATTTTTCAGCACTAATATCAAGAATATTACCAGTAATAAAATGCCAATCTTGTCTAAATATTAAATCAATTGATTTAACAGCTTCCCCAACAATTCTAATTTGGGTATCTCTTCAAAAGCCATACTTTGCAGAAAGATAAATATAGTTATCTGCTAAGTTAACTCCACCAGCATAACCAATATTCCCATCAATAATAATATCTTTACGATGATTACGAAAATTATAATTTCCTGTCATAAATGGTAATCTAACTGGTGAAAATTTATGAATAATAATTCCCATTTTTTTCATTTTTCATATTTTATATTTTGATAAACTAAAATATGAACCAACAGCATCATAAATCATATAAACTTTAACTCCTGCTTCAATCCTTGCTTTTAAAACATTAATAATTACTTCTAACAGCTCCCCTTCACCAAGAATAAAATAATTAATAAAAATATAACTTTTTGCTTGTTTTAAATCTTCAATTAATTTAACAAATTTATTAGGACCATTATTTAAAATTTGAACATCAGTATTATTATAAAATGGTCGATAAGAAATTCTTGTTGTATAGTTAAATAAAGATAAAGTATCTTCACTCAAAGTTATTTTTTTTGATTCTAAAATTGAATTAGCAAAAGTTCAATCTTCTTGGGTATAAAAATAACTATTTGTTTTTAAATAAGCTTTTTGTTTTCGTCGATAACGATAAGGACGACCAAAAGTTCAATATAAAAAAATACCGATGATTGGCAAACATAAGGTAACCATAATTCATGATAGTTTTGCATCTTGCATACGATTGGTAATGAAAATAATAATACCAGTTAAAATAGTTAAAGTAATAATTATCATCAAAATAATTCATGAATATTTAATATAATTAAATATAACAAAAACTATTGTTGCAATCAAAGCAATATATAAGATTAATGATAAAAGTAAGTTTACTCGTTTACGCATGATTTCTCCTTAATATAAAGAGTTCTTTATTAAATTATATCTAATTATTAATAAATTTATTATTTAAAAGTAAAAAAAAGCAATTAATGCTTTTTAAATAATGGCGGAATGGGAGAGATTCGAACTCTCGCGACAGCTTCCCGTCCTAACTGATTAGCAATCAGTCCTCTTCAGCCTCTTGAGTACCACTCCAAAGTTATAATAATTATTTTTTTTACAATTATTATTATAACTTTAATTTTAAAATTTACTATGTATTTTTTAATTTTTTTTAAAAAATCCTATATTCCAAAATAAAATTTCACTATTTTTTAAATTAAATAAATAATATATTACTAAATTTGTAACAAATTTATTTTTTTACTTGAAACTACTATTTAATTTATACAACACAAACATTGCATTGATAATTTTCACTATCCTCTAAAACCTCTTGACGAATACGAACATAATAAATTGATGAACAACCTTTTTTAAAGGCTCTAATATAAGCTTTATTTAAATCACGAGTTGTCGCTTTATCAGTAATAAATAAAGTTAAAGAAATTGCTTGATCAACGTGCTGTTGTGCAGCTGCTACAATATCAATAATTGGATTAGGACCTAATTCATATCCACCTTCAGTGTAATATGATAAATTATTATCATCAATCTTATAAGCAGGAACATAAACACGACCTAATTTCCCTTCTTTTCGTACCTCAACAGGAGCGACTACCGGTTGTAGACTTGGTGTACACGAAGATAAATAACTAATTGAACCAGTGGGTGCTACTGCCATTAAATGTGAATTAGCCAATCCCGTTTCTTTAATTTTTATTACTAATTCTTTCCATTGCTTCTGAGTTGGAATCATAATGTTATATTTTGTAAATAATTCTTGTATTTTTTTTGTTTCAGGAGTTCATTTATCTGACTGACATTTTATATATTTATCAAAATATGAACCATCAGCAAATTTTGAATTTTTAAATCCACCAAAACTTCCAAATTTTAATGCTAATTTATTTGAAGCACTAAAAGCATGATAAGCCATAACATAAAAGAAAATATTAGTAAAATCAATTGCTTCTTTTGAATCATAAAAAATATGATTTGTTGCTAAAAATCCATGTAAATTCATAGCGCCTAAACCCAAAGCATGATTTTTTTTATTTCCATATGCAACTGACGGAGCACTAGAAAAATCACTACTTCTTGATACGTGGTCTAATGAATGAATTGCTTGAAAAATAACTTCACCAAATTCACTTCCACTTTCCATTACTTTTGCAATATTAATACTTCCTAAATTACAACTAATATCTTCACCAATTTCTTTAAAACTTAAATCACTATTAAATTCACTAGCTGTACTTACTTGAATAATTTCACTGCACAAATTACTCATAACAATTCTACCGGGATGAGCATTATTTTTATTTACTGTATCATCAAATAATAAATAAGGATATCCACTTTCAAAATGTAATTCAGCAATCATTTGAAATAATTTGCGAGCACTAATAAAATTTTTACTAATATCAGGGTTTTTTAACATATTATAATACTCTTTAGTAATAGAAATATCTGTCATTGCTTTACCATAAACTTTTGCAATATCATAAGGACTAAAAAGTGCCATCTGTTCATTGTTTTTTGCTAATTCAAAAGTAATATCAGGAATAACTACTCCTAAAGACATTGATTTAATACGAATTTTTTCATCTGCATTTTCACGCTTTGAATCTAAAAATAACATAATATCTGGATGATGAACATTTAAATAAACTGCCCCAGCACCTTGTCTTTGACCTAGTTGATTAGCATATGAAAATGAATCTTCAAGAATTTTCATAACTGGGATAACGCCTGTTGCTTGATTTTTAATATTTTTAATTGGAGCTCCAAATTCTCTTAAATTTGTTAAACACAAAGCAACTCCACCACCACGTTTTGATAACTGTAATGAAGTAGTAATAGCGCGAGCAATTGATTCCATGTTATCTTCAATTCGTAAAAGATAACATGAAGTGTATTCACCTCTTTGTTTTTTTCCTGCATTTAAAAATGTGGGAGTAGCTGGTTGAAATCTACCAGACATAATTTGTCTTAAAATTTTACTAGCATGTTCAATATTACCATCAGCGAAAAATAAACTATTCATAACAACTCTATCTTCATAATTTTCTAAATATTGTTTACCATTAAAACTTTTTAAAGCATAAGAATTATAAAATTTTAAAATACCCATAAAACTCGTAAACTGATAATTAAAACTGTATGCTTCATTTGTTAATCGTTCAATTTCCGTAATTGAATATTTATTAATTATTGTTTCATCATAATATTGATTTTTTACTAAATATTCTATTCTTTCTTTAACGGTTTTAAAAAGCAATAAATTTGGTTTAATATGATTTTTCATATAAGATTGTGCTGCTTGCAAATCAAATTGTGCATTATTAGTAGTTTTTGCTCTAGCATTTAAAGTAACATATTCATCACTTTCTAAAGTTCCAGATAAAGTATTTATTTCATTGGTATTTTTTTTATCTTTATCTCAAAAATCTACTAATATATTTTTTATTGTTGATACATCATTATTAGTTCCTAATAATTCAAATTGAAATAATAGTGGGACATTTAATTTTTTTGAAAGAATTGGCCCGGCAATTGCAAAAGTATCACCAAAATTAGTATTCCCCGACGCAATAACACCACGACAAAAATTACGATTTTGCTTATTATTTAAAAATTTAATTACCTGTTTAGGAACCGCCCCTTCTTTAATATCACCACCCCCACTATATGTTGGTGTTATTAACACATAATCTTTATCAACTAAAATTTCCTCTTGTAGATCATGAGGAATTCTTGAATTTAAAACCTCTAATTTTTGAATAAAACGATGAGTATTATTTGACAAAGAAGAAAAATAAACAACATGAATTTTTCCTTCTGGCTTTAATATTTTTTGGTTTGAAACTTTTACAACATCATTATGCATTTTTTTCTCCTTTAAAATTAAAATTCTCAATCTTCATCTTGCGTTTCTACAGTAATGCCCATTACATAAGATGAACCATTACCTGAAAAGAAATCGTGATTTTCATCAGCTCGAGCTGATAATTGATTAAAAATTTCTGGCTTAATTCTTGTTTGTTCTTCACTAAAAGGTGAATCATATCCTAAATTTTGTAAAAACTTACCAGCATTATATAAACTAAACTTAATAGCATCTTCAGCTAAATTAAATTCTTGATATAATTCTGTTAAATATTGCTTTTCTAAATCAATTAATTTAAACAATAAATCAAATACAAATTTTTTCATTTCTTCTTGTTTTTCTTTTGGTAACTTTTCAACTTTTCTTTGATATTTATAGCCACTATAATAATTATGAATAACTTTATCACGTAAAATTAATCTAATAATATCTGAAGTATTAGGTAATTTACTACGAGCAGATAAATAAAATGGTAAATAAAAACCACCATATAATAAAAAACCTGGCATTAAAGCGGCAGCTACTTTGGATTTTAAAGGATCATCACTTGTATAATAAGGAATTAGTGCACGTGCTCTGGCTTGTAAACTTTCATTATTAATCACTCATTCATGAGCAGATTCAATCTGCTCACTAGAACATAAAGTTGAAAAAATTGTTCCGTATGATCGAGCATGAACTGCTACCATAAAAGCAAAATTTGTGTAAATAACTTGTTCATGATCAGTTAAAGAATTAGGTATTTGTGCGATATCACCAACTGTTGCCTGAATTGTATCTAATAAAGTTAAACCTGTAAATGTTCTTGTTATTAACTCTTGTCATTTTGGATTTAATGTTTTTCAAGAAGTTAAGTCATTAGAAACAGGAATTTTTTCTGGTAACCAAAAATTTTGAGTAATACGGTTTCAAACCTCTAAATCTTTTTCATCATTGATTACATTTCAATTTACAGACCGCATTTTTCCATTAAAATTTTTCATAATATATTCTAATGGTGACTGTGATTGTTGAAAATATTTGTTATCTTTTGACATTTATTATTACCCCTCTACTTAATTAGACAACTAAAAACATCCCCTATATTATATAAAGGATGTTGTCATTATTAAAAATTACTTTATTAAAATTACAAATATTAAAAAATAAAAGTAATTATTAAAAATAATCATTAATTCACACCCAAGAATATAATATCACTTAAAAAATTAGACCGGTCTACTGGCTTAGTTTCATTTTACTTGTTTCCCTTCTCAAAGTTTTATATTCAATGGTTTTGTAACGTTCATCAACATCACAGTTGCTGGGGCAGCAAAGAATTCTCATCTTTTTCCCGAACATCTAAAGTTCCTTGTTATTTAGTTGTATAAATATTCTACTACAAGAAAAACAATTTTGGTAATTTATAAATACATTACTATGTATTTTTTTAACCTCAACTATTTTAAAATTATTCTTAATTTTTTTATTATGAAAATTTTCATTTTAATATACAAAAATAATTTAATATATTCTTTACTGTTGTTTTTTAAAGTAAAAAACATTAATCTTTATACTTTATTTGTTAATAACTTTTTTTCAACTTTTTGTAATTGTTTAATAAAATCATTAATAGTACCGTTATTTTTAACAATAAAATCAATATCTTTATTTAAAATTAAATATTTTTTTTGTTGATTTAATAATGAAATAACTTCTAAATCATTAACATTATCACGTTCTTTTATTCGTTGGATTTTTTTATCTTCTTCAGCCTCAATTAAAAGAATTTTATCAACTAATAAATTTAAATTTGCATTAAATAATACTGCACAATCAATAACAATTAATTTTTGGTGTATTTTATTACGAATAATATCTTCTTCGACAATTTTTATCATTTTTGGTCAAATAATATTTTCTAATTTACGTAAAATATGAGGGTGCTGAAATGCTTCATACCGTAATTTTATTTTATTAATTGTTTTATCATTATTAATAAAAGTATCACCGAATTCATTAATTAATGCTTTTTTTGTTTCTTTTAGTGTATAAATATGTTTAACAACTTTATCAACAAAAATAACATACGCACCTTTATTTTGAAAAAAATTTGTAGCAGTTGTCTTACCTACTCCCGCTTCACCAATAATACCAATAATCATGAGTTCACCCTTACTTATGTTCAATTTGATAACTTGCAAGAATACCAATCATTGCTGCATTATCAGTACAGTATTCTAATTTTGGAACAATTATTTTTAAATTTGGATATTTAATTTTTAAATCTAATACTGCTAATCTTAATTGCTGATTAGCACTAACTCCTCCTGCTAAAACTAAAGTTTTTGGATTATGTTTTTTTAATGCTAATTCAATTTTATTAATCAATACTTGAATAACTGTTGTTTGAAAAGAAGCTGCAAAATTATTAAATTGTAACTTACCTTTTTCTTTATTTATCAAATTAGCACATGCTGATTTTAAACCACTAAAACTAAAATCTAAACTATTATCATTTTTAGGTAATGGTAATTTATAAGTTGGCTTTCCCAATTTAGCACTTCGTTCAATTTCAGGACCACCCGGATATTTTAAATCTAACATTCTTGCAACTTTATCATAACATTCACCAACAGCATCATCTAATGTTTGACCAAGTATAGTGAAATTTAAATGTTCATTTGCCAACATCAACTGTGTATGACCACCACTAACTAATAAACCAAGTACTGGAAATTCTCATTCTTTATTAATTAAAGAAGCATACAAATGTCCATACAAATGATTACATGGAAGCAATGGCTTTTCTAAATAAGCAGCAATAGTTTCTGCTATAATTTTACCTACGTGTAAACAACTAGCCAGACCAGGAGTATTAGTATAAGCAACAAAATCAATATCCATAATTGAAATGTTAGATTTTTCAATTGCTGTTTGTAAGACAGTAGCAATATTTTCACTATGAGCTCGTGCTGCTAATTCTGGAACAACACCACCATATTGTTGATGAAGCTTAATTTGTGAAGCAATAATATTACTTAAAACCTTTTTATCTTTAATAACAGCAACACTAGTTTCATCACAACTAGTTTCTATCGCTAAGATTATCATCAATATCCTCTTCTTTATAATAAGCAACTGCTGATTCTAAAGCTAAAATCATCATTTTTTTAAAACTAGTTTCGCGTAATGCTGCTGAAATTGATTCACCGGTAATAAAAGAATCAGAAATTGTTAATAAACAAGCCGCATTTTTTTCTAAATGTTTTGCATTAGCAAATAAGGCAAAAGATTCCATTTCTACTGCTAAGCATTTACTAATTAAAGGATTAGTTTTATAATCATTATCATTAATACGATAAAATACATCACTTGAATGAATTAAACCCGATCTTAAATTTATTTTTTCACTTACTATATACGAAGAATTTTCATTTTTTTGCTGATCAAATTCATTATCAATTTTTTGTGCCACTTTATTAATAATTTTGCTAATATTACCAACAGATTCAATTTGATTTTCATCAATATTAGCAGCATATTTAGCGAAAGTAGATTCACTATATACTTTAGTAGTATTAATAATATCATAAACTTTAACATCTTTTTGATATGAACCAGCGCTACCAACACGAATAATACAGTCAACATCATAAAATTTAAATAACTCATATGAATATATACCAATTGAAGGCATACCCATACCACTAGCAGCAATAGTAATATTATATCCTTTATATTTTCCAGTAAACATTAACATATTACGAACATTATTTACTTGTTTTCAATCTTGTAAAAAATTAGAAGCAATGAATTGAGCACGTAATGGATCACCTGGCATAATTACTACTTTTGCAATTTGATCACGAGCAGCTTTAATATGAGCTGTTGGAATTTTTTCTTTATTTTCCATATATTCTCCTTTTTTTAAATAATAATAGTTATTATAATATATTGTTAATTTAGTAACAACATTAATATTTTTAATGACTAGTTTTTTATTTTAAAAATTAAATTTAATTTTATAACTTTTCATACTAATTAAAGAAAATAAAAAATATTCTAAAAAAAGTTTAATCAACACCTTTTTTAGTTTTTTAGTATAATTTATTAAAACTAAATAATGTTTAGTTTATAAAAAACTCATTACTTTATTTTAAAGTAAATGAGTTTTTATTTTAAAAAGGTGGGAAACATAAATGTTTAAAAATTTAACTAAAGGAAATAAAAAAGAAATAGAAGAATGCCAAAGAAAAATGAAAAGTTCTTCTGAAAATCGGAAATATTTACAACAAAAAATATATTTTGAATGAGAAAAATTAGATCAAATAAATTGAAGAACAGAAGCAGAACGAGTAATTGAAACAAATGATACTATAAGACCATTAGAACAAAAATTGCGAAAAGAAGAAAAAATATGAATAAATAATTATAAACAAATAGAAGTAATAAAAAATAGACCATATTGTCAAGAAGAAAGAAAACAACGAGAAGCATTAAAAAGTCAAGAATTTAAAAAATTAAAGCATGTACGTATGAATGAACCATCTGTTTATCATGATGGAACTTTTGGTATACTTTTTGATACAGTTTTAAAAACTGGTGAAAAGTTAAAAAGTTCATGAAATGAAACTAATAAAATCAAAATTAATGAAATACCTAGTTGTTCTCAATGAGAAAGAAGGGCAAATAGTAATCCATATAGTTCTCCATTTAAATAAATTTTTATATTTAAAAATAACTAATTTCATTAATGAGATTAGTTATTTTTTATTTCTATCATAAACTAAACACTTATTGCATTTATTTTTAAACGAATTAAAATATAATTAACTTCTTAAACTTAAGAAGTTATTGGGAAAAACAAAAAAGGAGAACTTAATGAAAACATTAATCAAAACATTAAGTGTTTTAACACTTGCAACAACCACAGGTAATTTAACTAGTTTCTTAAACACAACTTTACAAAAAACTAATATTACAACTAATTATATTGAAAATAAAACACAGCAAGATACAATTTACATTGATAAAGATGGCAAACAAATAACAACTAGTGAAAGAGATTTGTCAAATAAAAATAGTAAAGAAGTTATTCAAATTGGATTTTTTAAAAATAATCAACAAATACAAGTAGTAACAATGCCAGAAACTATTGAAAAAATTCCTAATCAATTACCACCAGAAATAACATCTTTGAGAGAAATGTTCATAGAAGCCAAATCATTTAATCAAGATATTTCAACATGAAATACTTCTCACGTGACAGATATGGCTTATATGTTTTATGGTGCATCAGTATTTAACAAAAATATTTCATCTTGAAATACTTCTAATGTAACTGATATCAGTTATATGTTTAAACGTGCTTCAGCATTTAACCAAAACATCGGAAACTGAGATACATCAAAAGTAATAAACATGAGTAGTATATTTTTTGAAGCAACTTCATTTAATAAAGACCTTTCAACATGAAATACTTCTAATGTAACAAATATGAATAGTATATTTAATGGTGCTTCAGCATTTAATAATGATTTATCAAAATGAAATACATTAAATGTAAAAAATATGCATGCTATATTTTGTAATGCCACTGCATTTAATAAAGACCTTTCAACATGAAATACTTCTAATGTAACAAGTATGGATTTTATGTTTTATAATGCCACTACATTTAACGAAAATATTTCAAAATGAAATACAAAAAATGTAACAAACATGAATTCAATGTTTTATGGTGCTTCATCATTTAATCAAGATATTTCAAAATGAAATGTAAATAAAGTAACAAGTCATGAAAAATTTGCTATTGGTTCACAAATTGATAATTCTAATAAATTACCAAAATTTAAAAACTAAAATCAAAAATTTTAATAAAAAGGTAATATCTTATTGACATTATAAATAAATAAAAATATCTTTAAAACTTTAAAGATATTTTTATTAAACTCATTTATTAAACAATATTATCAATTTACAAAGATAAATCTTTTTTAATAAGAAAATAATTTCCTAATGGAAATAAACCAAGAGGTACTATTAACATTATTGGATATTATCAAGCAAAATCTAATGCTCTAATAGAAAAAAGCGGTGCTTTTGCTACTTCTGTAACACCGGGAGCGGCTGTTATATTTGGAATATCACCAAACTTAAATGGAGAATTAAATAAAGAAGCAATTGTCATATATTTAAAATATTTAAGGTACTCAAGTCCAGGTATAGAAGAGAATAATGTCATTGTTTGAAACAAAATAAATACTGTTGAAATACATGTTGCTACTGAAAGAGAAATAACTGACTTATTAAAGTAACTAATAAAAGTTCAATTAATTGATGCTCAAAGTAAAGCTAATAATATTAAACCCAAATTATATAAAACAAGATATCCAAATTCTTGAAGTTTAAAATCTTGAAATCTAATTGGAAAAATAATTAATTGAAAAACAAAAACTGAACCATATAATATTAATATTGAAGAAAGCAAAACAAAAAGTTTTGAATTTAAAATAGTTTTTCTAGACATTGGCATTGTTAATCATGAAGCTAAATAACCTTTATCAATTTCTTTAGAAACCAAAATATGAGGTAATGTTTAGTAATCTGTGTAACTTACAAAAATAACTATGTTTAATTAATTCTAGTAAATATAATTAAATGACT
>DWMU01000029.1:0-15752 GCA_018246175.1 Papilio zelicaon
TGGTTCCTTCACTAATTAATCGAAAGGAACTTCGTTCCATCCGGGTGTCCCTTGACACCTCTCAAGTTTTTTTTTTATTTGTCTATAGTTATTTAATTTACATTAACTTCCTGATGATACATAATTTTTTAATTCTGACGATTATTGAATTATAAGAAAAACCGTCAAGAATCAAAGATATTTTATGGAACATCTTTAATAAAACTAGTATAATTATCAAGTATGTCAAATTGAAGACGACAATTAATGGTTGTGTGCATTGGATGTCAGCGGGTAAAACCTGGAGTTTACAAGGCTTCTGATTAATGGACTGTGACGTCTCTAATTAATTGCAGACTTCCGTTATGCAGGTCACACACGTTAGGTTTTTCATGTTGGTTTTGTCCTTACATTACCTACATCCAAACTGTAGCGTTAGTCAAAACTATACAAGATTGTAACTGTAAGGTTGAAACTGTCACGCAAAACTGAACGTGTGTGCCAGCATTAGATGTCCTGTGGCACATTTAATTATCCTAAAGTCCCATACATTAAGTAGGATTACTGTGAACTAAGCAAAACATTCACAATGTGATTAATGAAACACTTTGAAAACTACCAAACTACAATCGACAAAAAATCCATCAATTTTTATCGTTAGAAATAATGTGAATTAATTACAATAATAAACTAGCGGGTGCCCGCGACTTCGTCAGCGCAGAATTAAAACTAGCCTATAATATACATGCGTGCATCAGCTACCTTCCCGTCCAAGTCCCGGCAAAATCAGTCCAGCCGTTCCGAAGATTACCCGGAACAAACGCGGCCTCGAGAACATACAGACAAACAAATAGCCAGACAAACATTTTACAAATTACTCTTTTGTGATCAAATGCGAAATATTTTTTTTTTTTGGAAATTACATGCAGACACTCGAATTGTATTAATAAACATTCTTCGCAGTTTACAAATTCTAAATAGCTTTAGTATATAATACAATTAACGCGGGCAATAGAACGCGGAATGTCCGATACTTATGTAAGAATGTTGTCTATACATTCTTGTAAACTTCAAAACACAATTAATTAACGAATACACAGTCTAACCGTGAGTTTACACTGCTGAAGTTTCGGATGTTTTATCGCTTTCCGTTATATTTCACATTTACTGTCTCATTTTTTCAATTATAACAATGTTTTTGACAGTGGAAACCTTAATTGGTTGAATGAAATTGAATAATGTAGATAGGTTAGGTTGGTTTTAGGTTAGTTTCATTCGATTTGTTATCACATGTTAATACCAGTCAGTAATACGACTTCCAAATCTAATTTAAATTTAAGCAATTAAATAATGTATTCTTCTAGAATAATCTAAATATTTAAAAATGTATTTAATTCTCAAAGTATATTGTAAACGTGTTTATCTTTAAACCAAACATTTATCGGCTTTACGAAAATTGGCTTTCTTGCCTCAATCTTCATCCTTATTGCAATTTCAACTTACGTGCCCAATCTTTGACTTTTAAATGGCAGGACTTAGTTTTTGTGTTGAGCATGCATTCATAAAGGTGTTACAATATTACGTACGTATGACACTACACTTTACCTCGCCACCAAATGTTATAGAATTTACTTATTACGAATTATTGCGTATTCCCTCTCAAACTACCAAATAAAACTTACAGTAAGTTCGAAATTGATTGTGTGCTCGTTTTAAGTGTCTAGAGTGAGTCTGTATAGTGTCTAAAAGACGTTTAAATTCGACAGTGTCGGCATGAAATGTTTGACACATATTTGATTGTCACCTTTACCTAATGCTCAAATTGTCAGACTCTATGACAACGTCGCTTTGCTCAGTCCATTTCTCTACAGTCAAAGTACTCAATTATTCGAGCCTGGCTTGCTACTAGGCTTATATTGAGCTTATCAGTAATTCGCACTCGAAATTATATTATGTAAATAATATTGTATTGCTACATCGAAAATAGATTATCGTAATCGGATTTTGAATAACCACGAATACTATTAAATAAACAAGCACTTTGACTTGGCACTTAACAAACAAAAGTACTCCGACTAAGACGTGCCAACTCAATCGGCGGGTAATGTTAATACATTTTCATTACTTTTAGAAATAATATAAAATTAATCACTTTATTACTTTGATGTTTATCTATTTACGGTAACATATTGGTACATCCTATTCTTTTATTCGATTTCATCGACTCGGGTCCGTTTACAATTTGTGCAAATAAATATTTTTTAAAGTTATAAGAATTTGTTTACGATTTTTTATTATACCAGAACTCTACTTCAGTGACTTGTCTATTAAATATACAGTCCAACCTTGATAAGTGAGAACTGCATAAGCAAGAAAAATATCGCTGTACCTCGGACTCTTGCTTGTACATGTTCGAATGTATACTTTCATCCCTTTCCTTCTCTTCTGCAAAACAGAGGCAACAGTATGTTTTAAAACAAGTGTCGCTGTATTCAAACCACACAGTTCACAGTTACATTGAGATATCTGGGTCAATGGTTCCTTAGGGAACCTTGACTTTGCTTCTCAAAGTGCGTTTTAGTATTCCGCCTTAACGATGCTCAAGAGTGTCATAATTTAGACAACAAGCATAATTGTAAGAAGAGCAAAACTTGTAAAATCTGCTAACAAATTCTATTAAATATGTACGATTTCGTACTTTCTGTCAAATATTTCGGTTTACAAAACATTTTTCGAAAGAAAAAAACATCAACAACAGGTATATTACTGATTAATGTTCATGTACCCTGTTAGCCTCCACCTTAATTAGTAACATAAGAAAATTCTGTTAAAACAAACGATGTCATTTTTCATAAAACATTTTACCTGAAATATACTTCTTACCCTTGTTTTTTCATAATGAATTTTATTTTATATACTGTATCATTTTGAAGCGCTTTCAATGAATTTTACAGGTTGATAAAAGGTAAAATGATTATAAATTTGTTTTGATTTTTTTTTGTTTTTGTTTGATTTTTTTATTGTAAGAAAAATTAAACGAAAAATTATCAAATTTAAAACTATCAGCGCCATCTAAATTTAATAAACAGGCAACTGCACGTCTAGTATAGCAATTTATTTTCACAAGTAATACATAGATGTCACTAATTAGTGGCGCAAATATTATTTTTGAACCTAAAGAGGATTTTATTTTATTTAACCGCAGTCCGTGCGGTATTAATACAACTTTATTAGTAACCTATGTGTTCTGTATTCTAGATCTATGCTATTTTGACTAGCTTATACTTATTGAAAATACATATTACTACAAATAATTATAGCAAAGAATCGTATCTACTCAATTCCTTTCACCTATTTCATTATTAAACGACTAAAGCACCTCTATTGTAATTATATACCCGTGAAATACTACCCAATTTATGTGAAGATCTAATTAGTAGACTGGTATTCAATTATCAATCGCAAATGGCAGAGCCGAGACAATTATATCTAAAATATATACAACTAGCTGTCGCCTGCGACTCCGTCCGCGCGGAATTTTAAAAAAACATAATGAGTAGCCTATGTGTTCTTCCAGATTATGTTCTATAACTGTGCCAAATTTCATTAAGATCTGTCGCGCCGTTCCGGAGATACCTTCAATCAAACATGATGGATGTTTGATTGAAGGTATCTCCATCCATCCATCCATCTAAACAATCGTATTTATAATATTAGCTTTAGTAATATATATTCTCATACCTACATAATTTTTTCTGCAAAAACGATGAAAAAATCATACTTTCCACTGAGTGACTAGTCAAAAAGCCTACCTATGTCCGGCTTTATCCGGACGCCTGGCAACGCTAGCCGCGCGAGTACAACTCATGCACCCGTCTATTATTATTTCGAGTCGTGTGTCTATTTCCACTAGCGCGGAGCGGACACGACTGCTATACAAAAATGACAGCCACTAGTGAAAATAATCATTTAATTCGTAAAAATATTACTTTATTTCCTTCATGCAAATAAACTTACTTAGGTAATATGCAGAAATAAATAATAATAATACACAATAAAGCAAATGATATTGGGAACAAAGGTTATTTTTCTTTGCTTTATTTTCTTTACTACAACGTTAAAAACTCAAAAGCAAAAAGTATGCTGTAATTTGTCAGAACAATATCTGAAACTCTGAGAAACATTTATGTTACGTCTTTGTGAATATGAGAGCTTTCAACCTTATTATAAAGACGTCACGTCACTCTTGGAACACAAAACATAACAACCAACGCTTTGAGGTCAAAAGTGAATCATATAGATGTTTAAATTAAAATGTAATATTTCAACAACTGAAATTGTAGCATAGGAAGGTAAACATATGTTTTTCAATTCAAAAACATAATTCAGTACATAAATCATTTTAAAAGACGCAATATCTTCGAACTAGAAACAAATAACATTTTGAAGCAACTAGAATTTCTGAAAAATCATTCCGATTCAAAAGTTTTATGTAAAATTGTCGAAATTAATTGATCTTCAAATATATATAATAAGGGTAAATTTTACAAAATAAATATTGGTTACATTTATATTGCTTTTAATAACATTTCCTAGGAAAAAACGATGATATTGTATATTGTAATTTTACCAATATTATAAATGCGAATGTTTAGATGGATGTTTGAAGGTATCTCAAAACGGCTCAACGGAGATCCGTCATCTATGTCAAATTTCATTAAGATTAATGAAATTTGACATAGATGAACATAGTCTGGAAGAAAACATAGGCTACTCACTACGTTTTTTTTTTTAATTCCGCGCGGACGGAGTCGCGGACGACAACTAATTTAAGTATAATGTCATAATTTTATATTGTAATTTGATTGTATTCATAATATTATAACTAGTTTTTAATTTAAAAAAACTAGATTTATATGTGTACTGCTTTTAGTATGTAGTTCTTTGAATACAATAAATCTTTATTATTTTTCTTTACGCTGAAACGGAACCTGAAACTATAAAGTTAACGTCTTCGTAGAATATTTCATTTCTAATATTGGCTGATACCGGGTACCTTTTTTTTCGTTAGTTGCTACAGCATCGTGATGCAACCTGTAAATTCAAAGTATGCGTGTAGTCAATGAACTGGTCTGAGATGAAGAAAATCCCTACAACATAACCTCAAGCAATTCAACAATTTTTATTAAATATTAAACCTTTTATATGAATGATTTCTTGTTTATTTCAATGAAAACTTTCATCGCAATCACAACGTTATGAGAGAACTCTTCCCTGTGAGTTATTAAACTCTACGTAATTACTTTAGGAAGCGTTTATTAAGTTGTACTGATATCAAACTTTTAAATTGAGTTTCTTATTAAAGGATTAACCAGAAGGTAAGCAAAACTTTAAATTGGAAAGTATGTTAATTCCGTAAATACTATTTTGGTATTTAGGATACTAGAGACACTTTCGTTTTTTCGTAATGCTTTTAACACAGTTCTAGATAATAAACATTGGTTTTAAATTATCTTTGTAGTAAAAGGGTTCCTTGACGCTGAAATTCGTTAGATATCAATGTATTACATCACTTTATCACACAATTTCTATATAAATTACAACATTTCTGATGAAAAATTAACATACTGGAGTTTCCATTGGGACGTTCGGCTTACCGATCAATCGGCTCAGTGGGAATGTTTTTCTGATTCTATGAACTCAATCGGTCCAAAGGTTAATAAAAGTCCCATTGGACTGATGATTGGTAGGCTAGGTACATGCTTATGTTTTTTATCTTTGGTCTACATTTGATAATGTTTTATGTGTAAAATTTTGGTTTAAAAAGCATAATAGACCACCAATTTATTACTATTCTTCATAAATAACGACGTCTGTGTGTCGCAAACCTTAAACAGCGATACTGGTACATTACTATCATAAAATACAGCCATCTGAACGTCACGCCATGTTTTATAGCACCGTAAACTATCCGCAATAGCCGCACACCCATACGCGTAATAAAGTGGGACAAACACAAAAAAGAATAACGGAAATTATCTTTTAGTATGTTTTATCTTCACAATTTCCCGTAATTCAGGGTTGAACAAATTAAACCAGATTTTTTTGCTGTAGTTTATTAAATATCTATACTTCTATTCATAGAGTGTTCCAGAGAGGAGTACCCAGCATACAAAGCTGAGGGAGGACCCTATCCGGTCAGCATTGCAATGTTAATTATAAATATTTCTTTATTCTAGTGTAATTTTAATTTTATTCTGTTTTATGTATTTATAATTATTTTGTAATGTGTTAGTTTTTAATTACGTTGTAATGGTGCGAAGGATTAAATGGTATTTTTTTTTTAATTCTGATATTATAAAGAGGAAAAATTTGATTGTCCGTTTACATTGAATAAGCTCCGAAACTACTGAACCAATTTGAAAAATTATTGTACTGTTGGGAAGCTATACTACCCCTGGATGATAAAGGCTATATTTATTAATATATATTTTTTTAATTCCGTGCGGAAGAAGCAACTATTAGTTTAAAGTAATAAACATTCAAACATTCATTGGGTAATATCGTTGCAGATACTACGACAAAGTAGTAAAAGGTTTTTTGTGTAAAAATCAAAATATAGCCCATTAGATGAAATGTAGAGCAACCCTGATTTAGTCTTTAACATGTTATTTAGTACTTCCTTGGAAGATAATTTTTAATAGACTGATATAAATCTTTTAACAACTATCTGCCATATATTTGGGTTATACCATTTTACGCCAAACATTTAACTACCAAGTGTCTGACAGACGTAATAAATATGAACATATAATTATATTCCTACAATTAAATTGACATATTTAATATATCTATTGTCTTTTATTTAAATTAAACTTGAAAACACATGTGTATATCTCCGGATACTTATGTCCGGAGATATATATCGATCGAAAATGTGCTAGTCATTAATCACAATACCAGGGCATTTCGATAAATGACTGATTTTATACTTTAACCGTTAAATAACCAAGATGCGTGATCCTTAAACCATACCTCGTTGCTCCATCTAGTAAGTACTGTTACAAGTTTAGTTCTATGTAGAATTACTTTAACCCCATCTAGTTAGCGATTTCTACAACTAATAGTAAAGTGCCATCTATGTTGTAAAAAAAATGTTATGAATACAGTTTGCCCCCATTTGCAACTTTCTTTAGACAACCATAATATATCATAAACTTTTATTTTACCCCTATTTTAACTTTACTGTAAGCTTTAAAACAATGAATAAAATATACAAAAAAGTCTAAATTTAACTCTTAATAAAACCCAAAACTTCATCAACCCGTTGTCTGTTTGTAGTGTTGGCACAATAAGTACTACTCTTCCATACATCTCTATCAGCCACCATATCTGGATACACTGCTATCTTATGCATTTCTTCTTTCACACAATTCTGCTTTCAGCCGTCTTCTTCTACCTTTGTACCCATTGTTGGATCGAATAACAAAAACGCATTTAGACTTATACTTTTATTAATCACCATGCAAAATGTGTCCGACAATTATAGCATCGGAAGACATGACAGACAGTGACCAAAGAGTAATTAAAAAAATTTACTGGCATTGGGTACTTGCTTATTGAGCCTACAAATCTCCCCCTCACAATGCTAGTGTTAATATATTCCCATAGCTCTTCGAAGTTCTAGTTTTGTTATTCAATCCAACACCCATCCACATTCAATCTCATTACTTTCTTATTTATTTATTTTTTTTATAGGAGAAGGGGGCAAACGAGCAACGGACCGAAAGTATTATTAAATTATTGATGTAATTATCATCTCTCCGCAAATGTCCATACCAAACTTGTTAAAATAAAAGGCAAAACTTATTTTCAAAATATTTATTACTACATTAAAGTATCTTCAGAACGTATATATTCTCCTATGTCAGCTTGATGAAATGCTATATTAGCTAATGGATCCGCATGCCGGCACTCAGCTGTTGACCTGGATGTAATACCAAAACCGATCGGTACATCAGACATTGTGTATATCACTACACCTTGATGTTTCGGTGTGTTCTCTGTTATTCTACCTAGACCTGGAAATAAATTAATGTATGGTTATTATTGAATAATAATGTAAAAAACGAGATTTTCCTAAACTTTACACCTTAATTCCATTATAAGAATACCCAAGACTTCTTGTACAAGGGACTCCATATGAGGAAATTAAAAAATGTAATTTTGAAAGTTGTCTAAAATTAAATGTCCAAGACTTTTGACAAGCACACACACAATTTTATAATATAACTACACTATTATTAATTTTCTTTCAAGAAAAGGATTTATAGTGACTTTTTAAGCAATATAGATGTACCCACAATTTCATCCGCACAGAATTTAAAAGTAAAACTTATTGAGTAGCCTATGTATTCTTCCAGACTATGTTCTACAATTTCATCAAGATCCGTTGAGGCGTTCTAGAGATACCTTTACACAAACATCCATTCATTCATCCATCTAAATTCTAAACTTTCGTAATATTAGTAAGATTGCAAATACTTACCACTTTTTAAAACATGATGACCATATAAGAATTGTTGTTCCGCAGATGGCTTTACCCAAATTTTGTAAGAAGCGTATGGTGCTATATAAGTTAATGCCGTTATATGTAATCTAAACTTGTTTGTTTTTGTGAATTTTCCGAAACATGTGCCTGCTGATACTAAATGGTCTGGGTTGACAGTCTGTGCAAGCTGCAGTAGACGTTCCGAAATGTAATACACACGATCCTTTTTCTCTCTAAAACAATATGTCCCATCTGGTCTGTCTATTAACAATTTAACATTCACGCCGATACTGAAATCAAACGTAAAAACATGATTAAACTAATTTACAACAAAAAAATTAATCGTACGTATTCTGTTTCATATTATTTAAACAACTTACTATTTACTTAATTTTTCAAATAATATCCGAGTTCTATCTTCTGATAATACTTTCATTTTAAATGATTATGATCCGTATAAATAAAAACACGTGCGAACACAATTTGTGTTGATCAATTTTGACGTTTAACCTTTTATGTTCAGATGACATAAATTCTTCGTTCAAAAATATAACTTGCAATGAAAATGGAACCAATGGAAATCCATTTAAGCAGTCTCTAAGTTTTCACTGTCGTTGTCCAATTACATATTGTAATGCGAACTTAATTATTGTTACTTGATTAAATGATTTTTGTTCATTATTCAGAAACTTCTGGACGGTAACCTGCAGCAGTACGTCAACAGGTGATTGAACTAATCTCTGCCAATTCACTCTCCGTTCATTCAACTCATTCATTTCATTAGTAATTCAACTTTGTGAGTGTGTACCATTGGTAAGTTTTATTCTTAAACTTTTCACCTGTATTTTCGTATTTACATAGTTTTGTGTATTATATCGAAGTTAGATATGATCGCATTGAAATTAATAAAGTTCAATACATAGTATAAAGCAGATTATTAACTTTGATCGAGTGTTCTATAAAATCCAATTAGTTTTTCACATCTGTTTATTTCACGGCCCTGAAACACTGAGGGTGATCACGTGACAATAACAAAACACTATTTTCTTGTTAAATTCTATTAACTTATTTATTCAACATGTTATTACAGATTTTATCACAATTATTTGTTTTTAAATTCGTATTAAAAAAGAGTCTTGTCTAATTTAGATAGTAAAAGAAATTTTAAGTTCCTCAATCATTTCCTTGAGGTTTTTACATAAAAGAAACTGTTTACTGAGTCACAAGAGGAAGTGTTTTTTGCTTTAACTGTGGCTAATACATTCGAATATTCTAAGAAATGTGTTCATTGAAGTACTTGGTTACATTCAAATTATAGTATTTGTTTATTTAAAAATTTATAGAGTTAAAAATAAAAAGAATCACAAAATTAAACCATAGTCTTCGTCAAATGGAAACACAATGGTTTTCTGAATCATCCAAACATGAATAAATTTCTTTGTTAGTGTATTAATTCAGATGAGATTGACGTGATATACTAAAGATGTTAATAACGTTGTATTTTATAGCACTTTTAGTTATATTTATGTAAAAAAAAAATACTTTTAAAGACTGGCCGTGATATAAGTAAATTTTCACTGTAAACACAGGTTACGATAATAAGTGCTTCGTATTTCTTGGCAACACATAGTTTTATTTTTAGTTTGTTGCCAGTTTGTTATAATCTAAACTAGAAATTGATAGCTCACATATTTAAAGTTCGTCTACTAAATTTAAGATTTCATCTCAACATAATAAATCTTTGTCGAATATAAATAATCTAATATTCATGAACTATGCTTGAATCATCATCATCAGCTCACTATACGTCCCCACTGAGGGGCTCGGAGTCTACCCTAAGTTAGGGGTGACTATGTCATAGTCAACCACGCTGGCCCAGTGTGGTTGACTTCACACATATCTTTGAATTTCTTCTCAGATATGTGCAGGTTGTATCACGATGTTTTCCTTCACCGTAAGAAGTTCGGATAAATGTGCATATGTAAATCTAGAATCGAATAACACATTGACACATGGTGGGATTAGAACCCAGGACTTGCAGATTGCGAGTCAAGTGCTTCACCCCTGAGCCACCAACACTCTCATTTGAAATTTTAACCTACTAAACAATTTCGATACTGAACTAAGAGCATCTAATTAATTAGCCGAAATTCATGTTGCGGCGCTCCCTGATCGCAACAGTTTTGTTAATTAAAGGACGAAACGAGGTCAGAAAGTTGGAATTGTGTCATTGAAACATAGGTGTGGTTAGGGATGGCTATTTTTTATTCACAAAATCAGCAAACTAATCTTGACAATGTATGCAATGGGCAATAAAATATTTTTTTATTTATTTATTTATTATTCGTTGTTAACCTTGGTATTACAACTAAGTCCCACAAAAATATTTAAAACAATTTAACTGCAGGATCAAAAATTATTTTAAATTTTTGACATATGTTTGTTCATCACTTCGTTATGTGATTATACGAATTATTTCGAATACAAAATATACTTTTGTAATGAAACGTGGCAATATAACAAGCTACAAAACCTGTTCGCCGATTCTGCTATCACTGCGACAACTATAGTTCAATGGTCTCGAATTGATACCATATTTTGTATTCTTCAATGTAAAACGATGGAAAATTGTTTGCTGGAATTTTTTGAAATTAGACAACCCTATTTGTATTCCCAAATTGACCAATTTATTCTGTATACGTGGTAGCCACTCCTTTGAAGAAATACCATTTCGAGGAAATAATTTTATTGCAATACAGATAAAGTATCATATCGAAAACTGGGTATTTATTTGTGACCACCGATCCTTTTAAATAAATTTCATGGTTAGATTTTGTAGTCAGTCTGTTTTTTTATTATATTTTATAGATGGCGCTAGTTGTCATACAAATATATGGCATATGAATGCATAGAAAAATAAACCAAATGTAAACCAACATTTTTGTTACAGGTTTCGCGCATAAAAGCTAACGCATTTTAACTATTTATTCGCAAAATGTCTTGGAACTACTACTATCCGAAGAATTTCAAAGCGAACGGTTGGGGCTGGCATAGGGGTGGGTCAGCTGCCACCGCTGTACGTGGTTTCTTGAAGAGGGAAAGAGATGGAGAAGGGAGTTCTGAGCCGTTGATCGGTAACGGGGGACTTTACCCCAGTCTGCCGACGGAAGATGATACCATGTTTCGCACTGGAGGTAGATTATACCCGTCTTTACCTGCCGAGGAGTACGAGAGTGGTGCTGTTGAAGAGGTTGTGGAAGAGGCTTGTGCAGCTGTCAACGTCAATATGGTGGTAAGTGACAGTTATTGTTAGTTAAATATACATGACTCTTTCCCTGAGATACTCAGCGGATAACAATAAATCAAATAACACCTTACTCGTCAAAACTTCTTTAGGATACAACTACTTACTACTATTCCTTAGGACATGGGTATCGGCAAGGGGGAGTGAAAGTGGGCATCTGATCCCTCCCTCTAGAGAATCGAAAAATGTAAAATAAACAAACTACTTCTAAATAATAAAGTTCCTACAATCCTACATACAGGTAATTAAAAAACGGCTTGTCAGTTTTTCATTACAAAGTATTCTTTTTGAAAAAAAAATTAATTTTACAACTAGCCACCCCCTGGATTATCGTCTGGCGACGCTCTTGACTTAAGGCTTACATACAAAAAAACTTGAGAGGTGTCAAGGGACACCTGGATGGAACGAAGTTCCTTTCAATTAATTAGTGAAGGAATTGTAATGTTTTTTTTAAGTCGCGACACCACACTGTTCAATGCGAAATAGAAATGAAAATATCTGACTTGCTTTCTATAAGAAAGAGAGAGACAGACAGAGAAACATGCATGAAAAAATAATGTGTATTTGCGAAAATAAGACCGTTACGAACATTAAAGACTTCAGAAACCGGTCATTAGCCAAGTGTCGTTGATATTGCCAAACGACATTGTGTTTTTTTTAAACATTTTCCACAAGTCATATACTCGTAATATTATTTTCCTTATCTTTTACCTTAAGGAAAAATGTTCAAAATCTGAATGGAACAGGAATAATTGATGCCAAGAAATATTTCTTTGATGTTGCGCCAAGTTTACGTTTGTCGTATTGATCGCTTAGACTTGGATAGTCATAGATTGGTCCTAGATTCGATTTTCAGTCTAGAAACACAGTCTACAAAAATAACAGAAATTATACCTCTGGATTTGAAATTATATAGGGTGTGTTTTTCCATATGTGATTCGGCAATGAATATTCACAATTAGAATTTTCCTTCTTGAAATTCTTAAAATACTGAAAATATTAAATTTTACAACAGTTACATTTAAAAAATATAATTTTATATTTTATATTAATTGTGTCACAAAAAAATAAACAATCACGCTCATCAAGTATTGAGATAAACAGAGACTATATGGATTTCAATTTCAAACAATCCTGGCACGTCTTTCTTATTTTGCAAATTGTTTTTGTGTATACTATATGCCTTAAGTTACGAATAGATTACCAGAGAAATTGCGACATTATTATGTACTATTTACAAGTGTACGTATGAATCAAGAGACACTTCGATGTTTACATTGAGTGTACTGTATACTGTCTTGGTCTAATTCTGCTATAACTTCCCTTTAGTTCGTGGAAAACGTCCATAACTCTAAAGATACGAAATCAGTGGTAATTTAAACAAACTTAAATTTTGACGACTTCCTTCCAATGTTGTGTTTTGTTTTTATAATGTTATAAAACATATATGAAGTTGTATTTCCGTTGAAAGTGATTTAGAAAAGCTTCATTTGTTAGACACATTTACTACTCTTAAATGACGTCATCAATAAAATTTATCAGCAGTACATACATGTTTTACCTTTCATACCAAAACAAGAGTCTACGTCACACTGAGTCAGGAAATAAATGTATTTGTCGTTTCTGAGTCATAAGGAATTCTTGATATCACGAACTAATCATCGGTTGGGCTTAATTTTAATGATATGTAAAGCATACAGTCACTGCAAACTGTATAAATGCATAATTATACAAAACGTCTTACTCAGTGACGTATCTAAAGATATAGTCATACAAGGACATCTGGCCTGATGAAGGAGGCGCTGATATTGCGGTTAGTTCTGACGGAAAATATGTATAACCTACATCAGGCCTTAGAAAAAACAAACATTCGGGCTAGCAGACTTAGAGTTTATCTCTAAAATTCTGTTTTATATCTTAAAAGGTTTCAAAGTGTGGGCATTGTTATGGTTTCCCACGTTGAATCGTATTTTAAAATTCAAGAACAAAGTCATACAAAACTGGTTATCAATGTATTATGTACTTGTTTCTTTTTATTTAACTCTTACGTTAGTAAATTAAAACTTATTATAAGTAAGCAACTTATGGTACCATTGGACCTATCGTGAATATTTGTGTTAATCGCCATCGTGTCGTAATCGACAAAATTTATATTAAAATTGATACAGCGTATTTGTATCGAGTGTAAAGTATACCAAAAAATCTCATACTAATTTTGACATTATTGACTATGACAATACGAAGACGACTGTCAAATATTTGTGCTAGTCACACTAAAGAAGATACCTTTAAGAAGGGAAGATTTTAAAAAGTGTTCTTAAATATATTTCTTAACATTCATCATATTGCTCTACTTCTCAATACAGTTTTAATTCATTTAATAAATCTGACAGACACATCGTTTCGAGTTGTGAACGTGATATAAAAGGGCGACGTAGTTTCAGATATTTTTAAACGGTTATTTATAAATTTACTCCACTCAACGATTCCGTGAAGAATCTGTGGTGAAACTCAGTTTTACGTTCGTAACAAAGAGAATAATATGTTCGTTGATTGACGAGCAGAGAATACAAGGAAAAAAATCTTTCTACCGCATTTCCATCGTTTCTTTCTCTTCCCTCTTGGCTCTTTTATTATAAATATTATAAGGCGGCAAACGAGAAAGCGGCCAACTGGTTTCGCTGAAATAAGGAAGCTACAGCTACCAATATACATCTGCAATTGCATGTCGTAATATAGCGGCGGGCACCTATCTTGTACTCAACCTTCATAGTGATCCATTAATCTGTAATTATTTCGAATGATGTCACCATAGCCGCTAACCAAAATCTCGTATTACCTTCACGCTTGCTATATTTGGCAATACTTTAACTCAATGTTGGGTACATGTTACTTAAAACAAGAAAAATGTCTGACGGTTATAATAAGTACATGATCAATTTTTAAGGTCTCTTGAAAACCTCGTACAAGTTTTAATATTGTGGAAAAATCCAAATCTTACTAATGTTATAAATGGGAATGTTTGGATGGATGGATGGATGTTTGTTAGAAGGTATCCAAATACCAAATTTCATCGAGATCCATGCAGCCGTACAATGTAGAACACAGTCTGGAAGAACACATAGGCTACCTATGTTTACGGAAATGTGTACGGTTCCGGAAGTATACTTTTTAGTTACATATTTACTCAATAACTCCGCCACGGATTAAACATCTTATTGAAATTTGGCACATACATATATAGAACATTATGTCGAGTAACACATGAAATACATTTCACCCTTTTTTAATTCTGTGTAAACGAAGTCGCGCGCAAAAGTTAGGATTTTTTTTAAATTACAGTATATCCTACATGTTTTTTCCTAAATTTTTACCACATGAATGGTTACCGTACCAAGTTCAATGTGTTATCATGTTATTAATATTTTAAATGCGAATGTTTCAATGGATGTTTGTAACGTATCTTTAGAACCGCTCAACGGATGTCGCTGTATTTTGGTAATAGATATAGAACATGGTTTGGAAGCACACTGGCTATTAATTTTTTTTTTTTAATTCCGAGCGGAAGGACTCGCTGGTCTAGTTCCTTCATAAATTTAATCTAAACGAATCATTTTATTTCTTGTTTTAATTGCAGAAGCAAAATTAGTACACAAAATAACATGACTTATAGCACAAGTAACTACTATAAATGTGCAGGATTAAATATATTAACTTCAACTATATACGTGTAAAAAGATCACAAACTATACCGTACAAATGCTACCGACATAATACGTGCACATAACAGACAAACATATTAGTGATGCAACGGATGTCTGTTTCCGTTTCCGCAAGTGCAGAAGTTCCGCGTGCTTTTCAACATCCGTTTCTGCTTCTGTTTCCGCAACTTTTATAACGGAGATAAAACGGAACTTT
>DWMU01000030.1:0-15718 GCA_018246175.1 Papilio zelicaon
TATACATATATACCTCTTACTTTTAAAATATTATACATTTTACCTTATTTTCTAAAAGATTCCAAACAGGTTCTTAGTAAAATTTAAATTGCTTAATTAACTAAAAAACCATTTAAGGTTCTAATTCTTAAATGGTTTTTTAATTTTTATAGTTATATTTTATTCTCAACTTGTTTTGTTAATAATTTTAAAAATTCTGATAAGGTAACAATTTTACTTTCTTTTTGACCATACTGACGATAACTTAAATTATTATTTTCTATTTCCTTATCACCAATAATAATTTGATAAGGAATTTTTTGAGTTTGTGTTTCAACAATACGTTTGCCAATAGTTCCACTGCTAATAATTTCAGTTCGTAAATTATGTTGTTTACAAGTTTGCAATAATTTATTAGCATATTCTAAGGTTTTTTCTTTTTCATTTATTGGTAAAATTGCAATTTGCCTTGGTGCTAATCATAGTGGAAAAACACCTTTATTTTGTTCTAATAATGTGGCAATAAAACGTTCATATGTACCAATTAATCCTCGATGAACAATAACTGGATTTGTTTCATTATTATTTTCATCAATATAAGTTAAATTAAACTTTTTCGGTAGTAAGAAATCGAATTGAATAGTAGATATTGTAATTTCATGACCTAATGCTGTTTTAATTTGAACATCAAATTTTGGTCCATAAAAAGCAGCCTCACCAATCATTGGTTTATACTCTAATTGTAATTCATCTAATACTTCACGTAATGCTGTTTCTGCTTGATTTCACATTTTATCATCATTAAAATATTTTTCTTTATCAGCAGGATCTCGTAAAGATAATGATAAATAATCAATTTTAATATTTAAAGTTTTTAAAACCTCAGCAATTAACTGATAACAACGTTTAAACTCTGTTTTCATTTGATCAAATCTAACAAAAATATGAGAATCAGTTAATTCCATACTTCTTACTCGTTCTAAACCAGTTAAAGCCCCACTTGCTTCATAACGATATAATAAAGCATGCTCACTTAAACGCAAAGGTAAATCTTTATAACTACGAAGAGCACTTTTATAAATCATACAGTGATGAGGACAAGTCATTGGTCTTAATACCAATTGTTCTTCTTCTTTTTTAATTGGAGTAAACATATTTTCACGATAATGATCTCAATGACCACTTTTTTTATATAATTCAACAGAACCTAAAACTGGTGTTGCTACTTCTTGATAATCTCACATAAATTCTTGTTTTCTCAAATATTCCTGCAAAACTTTTTTAATAACCATACCATTTGGTAAAAATATAGGTAATCCTTTACCACAATCATCATTAAAAGTAAAAATACTTAATTCTTTACCTAGTTTGCGATGATCACGATTTTTTCGTTCTTCAAGTTCATTAAGTTTATCTACTAATTTTACTTTTGAATAATCACAAATTCCAGAAATGCGCTGTAATTGTTTATTTTTATCATTTCCTAATCAATATGCACCAGTAATACTTAATAATTTAAAATCTTTTATTGATGAAGAATTATTAATAACAACACCCGATGCTACTACTAAAGTCTTATTATCAACTAAATAAGAGCATTTTAATCCATTAACATGATTTAATTTAATATATTCTAAAGCAAAAGGATTGTCTTTATGAGTTTTTAAAGATTCTTCTTTAGTTTGACAAACTCTTTTAATTTCAATATTTTTTATTAAAATTTCACGCATTTTCTCTTCAATTTTAATTAATTCATCATTAGAAAGTCGTTTTTCATAATCAAAATCTAAATAAAAACCATTATCATTAGTATTAGCAATCGTAATTAACGCTTGTGGATACATTAATTTAATAGTATGAGCTAAAATCATAGCACATCCATAATTTAAAATAGTTCATCCTAAAGCATCATCTTTTTTAATAAACTTGATTTCAGCATCTTCTTTAATTTCTCAATATAAATCTTTTAATTGTCCATTCAGAGTAAAAGCAATAATTGAAGAATCTATATTTTCATTTTCCTGTTTTAATAATTGATAACCAGTAATTGGATTTTCAATATTATAAGTCATCGTTTTGCCATTTAATTTAATTACATTAATTTTCATGTTTTACCTAATTCCTTTTCTAATTTACCTCAGTAGTACTAGGTTATTTAACAATAAAAGTTGTAAAAGGATTAGTATTATTATTAATATCTACTACTAATACTTTTGATTTAGTAGGGATTATATAAGTGCTACTAATGCTTTTAACTAATTGCGAAGAATTACTTAATTCTACTGGAATTCCTTCAGTTGCTAAAAAAGTATAAATTCCAAAGTTTATTGCAAATTTATTATAATCAATAACATTATTAACAATAGGAATTATATAAACTGGCAAATGAGCATTAGCAATAGTTCTAATATAATTACTATCTTGAGTATTAGTAATTAAATATTGTGGTTTTTCTTCAATAATTTTTTTAATAGTTTTAGCAACAAATTGATCTTTTGTATGCAATAAATCAGTAGCAATTTTACTCTGTTCTTGATGACTTTCAGCATCAACAAGAATTTTACTCATTGTTGCAATTGATAAAACAGGATAGTTACCATTAGCAGATTCACCCGATAACATTGTACATGTTGCTCCCCAATCCATAGCAACCCAAACATCAGTAACTTCAGCACGTGTTGGATGAGGGTTATCTATCATTGAATCTAGCATTTGCGTAGCAACAATTATCGGTTTGTTAACAGTACGACATTTTTTAATTCATTCACGTTCTAAAAAAGGAACTTTTTCAAAAGGAATTTCAACTCCTAAATCACCACGAGCAACCATAATAGCATCTGATTCTTTTAAAATTTCATCAAAATTATTAACTGCTAATTGTGATTCAATTTTAGCAATGATTTGAATATGTTTACCATCATTATCATCTAAAACTTTGCGGATTTCTTTAATATCAGCTGCTGAACAAACAAATGATGCAGCAACATAATCTACTTTTTGCTGACAACCAAAAATTAAATCTGCTCTATCTTTTTCAGAAATAAAAGGTAAAGACAATTTAATATTTGGAATATTAATAGCACG
Organism: Papilio zelicaon; assembly: GCA_018246175.1. Taxonomy (NCBI): domain Eukaryota; kingdom Metazoa; phylum Arthropoda; class Insecta; order Lepidoptera; family Papilionidae; genus Papilio; species Papilio zelicaon. Next base: position 3,064 of record DWMU01000030.1, read on the forward strand.
ACGATCTTTAATAGTATGTGTATTTAAAGCTTGACAAATAACAGTATGGTCTTTAACCGCTGTAACCTTTAATGTTAATTTACCATCATCTACTAGTAAATTATCATTAACTTTAATATCTTTTGCTAAATTACCATAATTTACAGAAAACTTATCCGCAGTACCAATAATCTCTTTATTATCAATTATCGTAATAATTTCATTTTTTTTGATTTCTAGACTACCTTTTGTAAAGGTATGTGTTCTAACTTCCGGACCTCTAGTATCTAACATAATAGCAACTGGTACATTTAATTGTTTAGATACTTCTCTAATCATTAAAACCCTTGCTAAATGTTCATCATGAGTACCATGAGAAAAATTTAAACGCCCACAAATTGAGCCATTTTCTATTAGTTGTTTAATAACATCAGCAGAATTTGAAGCAGGTCCTAAAGTAGTTACACATTTAGTTCTTTTTATAATTGATATCAAATTATTCACCTCTTTTTATTAAGTATTTTTTTTAAAAATAACTCCTGACAAACGTAAAATTTTATTAGCAACGTTATTTTTATTTATTGAAGGTGTGTTTAATGCATCTTGAATTTCAATAGCTACTAATTTATTATCTTGCAATCCAATACAAATACTAGATTTATTACTATTTGCAAATCTTTCAGCAGCAAAAATACCCATCATTGTTGCTAAATAACGATCAAATGCACTTGGTGTTCCCCCACGTTGAATTTGACCCAATATTACTGCTCTTGTTTCACAATCAGTATCCTTTTCAATGATTTTAGCTATTTTATTAACATCATATTGACGTTCAGTTACTACTATTACTAATGAACGACGTTGTTTTTTAGTGTACAACTGTTTAATAATATCAATCAATGACTGTTCTCCAATTCCTAAATCTTTAGTTGCAACTAAATCACAATTTGCAGCAGCAGCACTGTGAAGAGCAAGATCACCACAATTACGACCCATTACTTCAACAATCATAATTCTTCCGTGAGAATTAGCAGTTTGACGAATTTTATCAAGATTTTCAACAATTGTATTAAGAGCGGTATCAAAACCAATAGTAAACTCACTTGAACTAATATCATTATCAATAGTACCTGGAATACCCACACATTGAATAGCTGCTTCATTACTTAATTTTTGCAAACCATTATATGTGCCATCACCACCAATAGCAATTAAACCTTCAATTTTTTTAGATTTTAAAATTTCAATACATTTTTTACGAGTTTCTTCTTGCTCAAATTCTCTAAAACGAGCAGACCCAATGATTGTTCCCCCCATCTCAGTTCCTAGATCAATTAAATTTGCTCAATTGTTATCAATAACGTGAATGTCATTTGTCATTATTCCTTTATAACCATTTTTTATTAAAACTAATTCAAATGGTCTTTTATCAGCAGTAGCAATTTTACTATTTTCATGATTTATACCACGAAAAGTCTTATATACTGCATTAATAACATTATTCATACCTGGTGAATCACCACCAGAAGTTAAGATTCCAATTCTTCTTTTATTTAATTCTTGCATATTTAGTCATCCTCTCTTCTAATTACATTATTTTAGTGATAATTATTATAATTTGTTTAAAATTAAAAAAGATATCAGTAAATTTAACCATAAAATATGATTTTAATTAATTAATATTATAAAATACATCGTCACCTAAAAATTTAGCTTGATCTGCTAAATCGGCTTCAATTGTTAATAAACGATTATATTTTGCAACACGATCAGTTCTTGACATTGAACCTGTTTTAATTTGTCCAGTATTAAAAGCTACTGCTAAGTCAGCAATCGTTGTATCTTCAGTTTCCCCAGAACGATGAGATACTACTGCTGTTCACCCAGCTTTTTGACACATTTCAATAGCCTCCATAGTTTCAGTTAATGTTCCAATTTGATTTAGTTTAATTAATACTGAATTAGCAACGTTTTTAATAATTCCTTCTTTAATAATTTTTGGATTAGTAACGAATAAATCATCACCAACAACTTGGAATTTACCTTCTGATTTTTCTAATAATAATTTAAATCCTTCTCAATCACCTTCAGCCAAACCATCTTCAATTGAAATAATTGGATATTTTTTAGTTAAATCAACTAAATAATCTACTAGTTGCGCTGAAGTTAATAATTTTTCAGTATTTTTACTTTTACCATCTTTATTGCCAAAAACATATTTACCATTTTTATAAATCTCTGATGATGCACAGTCCATAGCAATTTTTATATCTTTATTTGGAGTGTAACCCGCTTTTTTAATAGCTTCGACAATTAAATCTAATGCTTCTTCAGTTGATTTTAAATTAGGAGCAAAACCACCTTCATCACCAACTGCAGTAACTAAACCCTTACCTTTTAAAATACTTTTTAAAGCATGAAAAGTTTCAGCAGCCATTTGGATTGCCTTTGAAAATGTTTTAGCACCAACTGGCATTATTAAAAATTCTTGAAAATCAATATTATTATCAGCATGAGCACCACCATTAATTACATTTAACATTGGGACTGGCAACTGACAAGCATTAGTACCACCTAAGTATGTATATAAGGGCACATATAATTCATCAGCGGCAGCTTTAGCAACTGCTAATGATACCCCTAAAATAGCATTGGCACCTAATTTTGTTTTATTTTCTGTTCCATCTAACTTAATCATTGTTTGATCAATTAATCTTTGATTAGTAACTTCCAAACCAATAATGGCTTCGGCAATATTTTCATTAATATTTTTAATAGCTTTCATAACACCAAGTCCACCATAAACTTTAGTATCTTTGTCTCGTAGTTCTAAAGCTTCTCTAGTACCTGTTGAAGCACCTGATGGCACTAAAGCAATCCCGTATCCACCATCTTCAGTTCAACATTCAACTTGAATAGTTGGATTTCCTCTTGAGTCTATTACTTGTAGTGCTCTAATATCAATAATGCAAGACATATTTGTTAATTCCTTCTTTCTTTAATATTTCACTAATTATTATACAGAAAAAAATATTGTTTAGAATCAAAAAAGCACAAATATTTTTTATTTGTGCTTCTAAAATAATGATGATTTAATTACATTTGTTGTTGTTGTGAATGTTGAGTTGTACTACTTGGTAATGATGTATCATTAACTTTAGCAGCAGTATCACTATTTCATGGTTTTGGAGTTACTCCATCATCTTCTGGTATTAAACTTTCAGGATTATTAAGAGCAGTAATTATTGCTTTCATTAATTCATCAGTTTCAATCGTTTTTTGATTAAAATTATTACCATTAGATAAATCTTTTCTGTTAATAGTTACATTTTGTTTTACTTCATCTCTATAAAAGATATAACTTATACTTTTAAAATTATCATCTTTATCAAAAGTTAAAGAAAAATCAACTTCATTTTTAGTTAAATATGATAATGCACGAATTTGTTCAGGACTAAGTTTCACTTCTGCTTTTAATGGAATTCCAAGTTCATCATTACATAAAACATAACATTTTCCATTAAAAATATTAAAATTAAAAGTTTTAATATTTTTTGAAAATAAGTTTGATTTTAAATCAGGTATTGGTCTTACTGTTCTTGTTTCTGATACTCTTACTTTTGCTTTCTGATTTATGATACTAAGTTGTTCTTTATCTTCATCACTTAACTTATTAGAGCAATTTACTTTTTTATTATTTTCATCAAAATAATATGCTCTTAAAAATTTTCCATCATACTTATTAAATAAAATAACAGTATTTGCATTATTATTTTTATCTATTAAATTTTTCAAAATATCATTTTCATCTTTTTCTAATTTTAATTTTTTATCCAATGTTTGCTCATCAGTTGTTATGTTTAAATCTCATAATTCTCTACTATCATCTCATTTTAAATTAATAACATTTTTAACGATAACTGGAGATAATTTTGTAGCTAATGGCTTTGGTGATATTACCTGTTCAGCAGCAGCTCTTGCCACTTTAACTTGTGATCCATTTTCTCCACAGTGAATACCCTTTAATCCATTAGGAAATAAATTATTATTTGCAAAACTTTTTCTTAACTCTAATAAAGAAAGTGTTCCAATACATTGTAGTTGATTTTGATCAGCAATAACTACTCACTTTTCTACTAAATTATTACTTGGGTTTTTTGCAAAGTATACTTTTTGATACTTACTAGCAACTTCTATATCATTTCATATTTTTTTATTATCCAGAGAAAGTTCTTGTTCAAAAATTACATTTTCTGGATCTGATTTAGCATCTGATATTTTTATTTTACCATCTTCTATTACTAAACTATACAAACCTTCTATGCTATTATTTTGTAATGTTTCAGTGATATTATTTGTAATCGGTAAAGGTTCAGGTAAATCTTCTGGTAATACTTCTGGTACAATAAGTAAAAAAAGCATAGCATCTAAATCAATTTCTTCTTGTTCTGCTTTAATAACAGATGCTAATCCAATATTATTTGTTGGTTCTATAGTAAATCCTAATTCTAGAGGAGTACTTAATGCTTTTAAATCATCAAATTGCTGGTCGGTTAAAAATTTAACTTTATGTGCTTGATATTTTACATTATCATATAATCGTCCTAGAACAGGTTTTTTTGTTATTTTATAGGTTTCTCAAAAAATTTCTCCATTTTCGTTAATCTTTTTATTTAAATAAAAAATATCATTATCAGTAATACTTTGAGCAGTTGTTGAGATTATAAAAGTATCATTTGGATCAGTAACATTTTTAATAAAAATTTCATTTCCTTGACGATAAATAAAATAGTCTTTTTCAACATTCACTAAATTTAAATGTTTTTTAAAATCTTCGATCATTGTACTATTTGAAGAATAATCATTAATTTTATAGTATTCCACATCTCAAACTGGGTTTGGTTGTTCAAATGGATTTCGCAACTGTGAAGTATCTAATAAACTTTTAATCTTTTGATTAATTAAAACATCATTTTCTTTAAACAGTCCAGAATTTATAAAAATTTCATTAAATTTTAATAAATTTATACTTCCTAATAATCCTAATTCAGGTCTTATTTCACCTTCAGATTCATCAAATAAAATTTTATATACTTTAATTTTAGTATTGTCAGTTTCATCCTCAACGAAAACTAATTGGTCTTTTTTAAATATACTTTGATCATTTTGAATTAATGATTCATCACTAATAAATATAGTATTAACTAATGAACCACTATCAACAACAAATTTTCCATCTTGATTTAAACTAACTATTTTTTTTACTTTTAATGGATTAATATTGAAAGAAGAATTCTTCAAAATATTAAGTGTATTCTTTTTTGAATATAGGTCATCCTCTACTTCAATAGCAATATCTTCAACATCACTTATTTCTGATTGATATATACTTCTCATAATGTTTGTAAATCATTTAAAATTTTCCATTAGTGGCATTTTTATATTTTCTCCTTTAATTATTAAATTTATGGTGTTGGTGTAGATAAAACTGACTTAACATTTTGTTCTACTGGTTTTGATGGTGCTTCAGTACCATTAATTTCCTTTGCAGGAAAAAAATTATTACTTTGTACTTCTTTTTTAGGTGCAACAGAATTATTTTGTAAATGTTGTGAATGTAAAGAAGAGGCTGTACTAATTACTCTTTCAAGAGTATCAATTAATTTTTCATCAATTTTTATATCTTTCCTCTTATGAGTCTGGTTATCAATAATATATGCAAACAAAATCTTTCCATTTTTATCAACTTCAATATTTATACTACCATTACGAGGACATTTTTTGGCTACAAAGTTTTTAAATTCCTTAGCATCATTTACATCTACAGGAACAATTGTTTTGTTTTTATTATCAATAAATAAATAACACGTTCCATTTTCAGCAAATGATAATTTCATAGGCTCTTCAGATCTTTTTATAATATTAACATTAAGATCATCTAACTCTTCTTTATATTCTTCATTATTTAAATTATTGGATTCTGATTGAGTTTTTAATAATAATGCCGGTAATTCTTTTTTACCTAAATATTCAAGAATAATCTTATCATTTTCTTTTTTAGTTCGATATAAATTTACTAGAGAACTATCTAATTTTTCTTTTACTATTACTAGTTGTTGTAATTGATCACTATTAATTGCTAAAGGTGGTTGTTGAATAATACTAACATTTTCATCATTAGTATTTTTTACTAAATGTCCCTTTTCATCTACATATACAAGTTCAATAATATATTCTTTTAAACTACTATCTAATTGTGTTTTTATATCATCAATCTTAACTTCCAAACTATTTAAAGTTATATTGGGTGATGGTTCATCTTTTTTAGAACTTAATGATTTTTGTAGAAAGTCATTAAGTTCTCGATATTGATATTCTACTGTTTCTGATAATGGCATACTTTACCTCCATAATTTTTAATAAATGTATAGATTTCTAAAATAATATAGGAACTAAATATAATAAACCCCTTATATTTATTTAAAAAAAATAAAAGGGGAAACACTATATTTAATTCATATGCCTATATTTTAATACTTTTATATTCTTAAAACAAGCACTTATCAATAAAAAGAAAAATCAATATATTTTTATTTAATAATTAAAGACTCACTGGTCATAACAGTTGGTTTAACTAAACCCAAAACGTCTAATAGTGTTGGAGCAATATTTGCTAAGCAACCACCTGATTTTAATTTTAATCCTGTTTTACAAATAATAAATGGTACTGGTTGCGATGTATGTTTTTTATTAGGATTACCCTCTTTATCAATCATGATTTCAGCATTACCGTGATCAGCAGTAATCATTAAAATACCATTCACTTTTTTCATTGCTTGATACAATTTTCCAATACATTCATCAATAACATCAATCGCATCAATGGCAGCATTTAAAACACCAGTATGACCAACCATATCAGGATTAGCAAAATTTAAAACCATAACATCATATATGTTTTTAGAAATTTCACTTTCTAAACGAGTAGTAATTTCGCGAGCACTCATTTCTGGTTTTAAGTCATAAGTTGCTACTTTTGGTGAAGGAATTAAAATTCTTGTTGATAGTGGATATTCAACATCAACACCACCATCAAAAAAATAAGTTACGTGTGCATATTTTTCAGTTTCAGCAATTCGTAATTGATGATATTGATTTTTACTTAATCATTCCCCTAAAGCATCAAGCATTGATATAGGTGGAAAAATAACACCTTGTGGTTTAACACTTTTAGCATATTCCATCATTGAAATAAAAAAAGTATTTTTTAATGTTGGTATTTTCATACTAATATTAAAATCATATTTATTATTTGTTAATGCTGATGCTAATTGAATTGCACGATCAGGACGGAAATTAGCAAAAATAATGCTATCGTTATTCCTAATATTACCATTATTAATTTCAGAATTATAAGCAGGCATAATAAATTCATCATTACGACCAGCACTATATTCTGCATTAACATAAGCAATAGGTTCAATAAATGAAGCACCTTCATGATTAACTATTACATCATATGCTATTTTTAAACGATCTCAACGTTTATCGCGATCCATAGCATAATATCTTCCTGAAATAGTAGCAAGCATACCAATGCCTAATTGTTTCATAGTTTTTAATAACTGTTCAATATAAATTTTAGAAATATCAGCTTTTGTATCACGACCATCTAAAATAGCATGAACATAAATATTCTTAAAATTTTGTTGTTTAACAATTTCTAATAATGCTAAAATATGATTAATATGAGCATGTACTCCACCATCACTTAGTAAACCAATAATATGAACATTACTATTATTCTTTTTGGCATGATTAATTGCTGACAATATTGTTTCATTTTTAAAAAATGTTTTATCATTTATTGACTTATTAATTAATGTTAATGACTGATAAATTACTCTACCGGCACCAATTTGTAAATGTCCAACTTCAGAGTTGCCCATTTGTCCTTCTGGTAAACCAACTGCAAGGCCAGAAGCTGAAACTTCAGTATGCGGATAAGTTTTTAATAAATAATCCAAATTAGGTTTTGCTGCAGAACTAATAGCATTAGTTGAACTAGATTTTGCAATACCAAAACCATCTAAAATACATAGTAATATTGGTTGTTTTGTTTTCATAAATTTCACCTCATATTTTATTTAATAACTTGTAACTGATGTTTAAAATTATCAGATTTAAAAATAGTAATCATTTTAGTAATAAAATCAGTAATACATTGATAATGAACAGTACTCAAAATAACAATATCTTTTTTAAAGACTATTTTAATAGATTGCTTTTTAGTAATTTTAGTAATTATTGTTTTTAAATCACAAATTGATTTTAAATCTTCACTTAATAAAATAACCATACTAGGATTATCACTAATATTATTAGAAAGAAATAAAATAGTATTACTACTATTAGCTAATAAATTGTGTCCTTTAATTTCCATTAAATTATAATCTAATAAATCATTATTAAAAGAATAATGAGTAATTTTCAAATTATCAATGACTTCTGAATAATAACCATAAGCAAAAGTCTGTGATAAATTTTCTAATATATCTTGAGATACTATCCGCCATTTTGAAAATGACTTCAATAGTTCTTTATGAATTTTTTGTAATTGTCATAAATCTTGATAATTAGTAATATTAGTTATCGGTGCTATTGGTTGAATATTTTCGGGCTGATTAATTGCTCTAATTTTTTTATTAATAGCATTAATAGCAATAATGATTGGTTTTTTAGCATTAATAAAAAAGTTTTCAATTCGTTGTTTATTACCTGCTATTAATGTTATTTTTCGCTGATCTTTATTAGTTTTAATAGCAACAACTGCTATTTTTTGCAAATTAATAATTTCTTGTAATTCAACTTCATTAAATTTTTTTAAATAACTATATTCTTTTTTATTTTGCAATAAAATTAACTGTTCTAATGATAATTTTTGTTCTAATAAAGAATTAATGATAAATTCACTTTGCAATATTTGTTTTCTATTTATCTTTAAATTATTAAGAGCAACAATAAAATTTTGTTCAGTAATAGAAATAGAACTAAAATTAGAAGTTTTATAATTTAATTGTTTCATCAAACTATTTGTAAATAATTTAGCACCAATTTTATTATTAACTAATGATTGATGATGACTTTCATTGATAGTTAAATACAATGGAATATCGTTAATAACGATTGGTCCACTATTAACCTTAACTAAATGAATATAAGTATTAGGAATAAGAGTATTATTAACATCAATTACTTCACCAGTAAAATATTCATTAGTAATAATACCTTTGTCACTAACAATACTATCACTACTAGGAGCAAAAATAGTTTTAGTACAAATAATAAAGCCAATTTGTTCTAATTGATTAGTGTCTTCACCATTTTTACTAAACAATGCTAAAATTTCTGACTTATTCCTAAAAGCATTGACAAAAGTGGTTGCCGGAAAGGCACGATGTTTAATTTTTTTTGTTAGTTTTGTTCACATACTTTTAATTTGTATCTTTGATAATTCCATGTTTAGTTAACTCCTTATTTTTATTAGTAATTTAAATAGAGTTAAATTAGTAAATCAAAAAAAGATTGTGGTACTAATGAAGCACCTCCAACTAATGCACCATCAATGTCGGGTTCAGAAAGTATTAATTTAATATTATCGGGTTTTACTGAACCACCATACTGAATACGTACTTGTTCTGCAACATTTTTATTATATAATTCACTAATAAATTCACGAATCATTTTACAAACCGTTTGGGCTTGTTGAGCTGTTGCTGTTTTACCAGTACCAATTGCTCATATTGGCTCATAGGCAATTACTAACTTAGCAATATTTTCTGTTTTAATATTTTTTAATGCTAACTTAATTTGATTTTTAATTACTTCATTAGTTTCTTTATTTTCATATTGGTTTAAAGTTTCACCACAACATAAAATTGGTATAATATTAGCATTAAATAGTGAATGTATTTTTTTATTTATTGTTTCATCTACTTCATTAAAATACATTCTGCGTTCAGAATGACCAATAATAACATGACTAACCATCATATCTTTTAGCATCTTAATTGAAATTTCACCAGTATATGCACCTTCGGTTTCATAATGACAATTTTGAGCTGCAATAATTAAAGTAGAAGTTTTGTTCATTTTTAATAAGGGTAAATTAGTAAAACTAGCTGCTATTCCATAATCATATTTAATATTTTTAGTTTTTATTAATTTATTAAATTCATTTAAAAAAAATTGAGTTTCTTCTATATTTTTATACATTTTTCAATTTCCAATAATAATCTTTTTACGTTCCATTTGTTTCTCCTTTAAGTTAATTTTTTTTTGATATAGTTGGTTTTAATAATGCTGCTGCTTCTTCATCAATAATAATTGTAACATCATCATGATTTTGTAAAAAAGTACATGGATAATTTGGAGAAACTTTACCTTCAACTAACTCTCGAATAGCTTGTGCTTTATTAGTTCCTGTAGCAATTAAAACAATCAATTTAGCTTGTAAAATAGTATGAATACCCATCGTAACAGCTTTGGTTGGTACATCTTCAACTTTAGAAAAAAATCTTTTATTAGCTTCAATTGTTTCTTTAGTTAAATTAACAACATGTGTTTTACTACTTGCAAGAGTACCTGGTTCATTAAAAGCAATATGACCATTAGTACCTAAACCCAATATTTGTAAATCAATTGGTCCTTTTTCTTTTAATAATTTTTCATATTCTTCCACATTTTGGTCTAAATCACCAATACCTTTAGGAACATACGTATTTTTTAAATTAAGACTTTTAATATGATTAAATAATTGATGATTCATAAAATAACGATAACTTTTTACATGATCTGGAGTTAAACCAACATATTCATCTAAATTAAATGTTACAACTTTTGATCAATCTCTTTTGTTATTTTTTGCATCTGCTATTAATAAATTATATGTTTCAATTGGACTACTTCCTGTTGCTAATCCTAAAATAGCATTTGGTTTAACTTTAATAATATCAATAATAATTTTACTTAATAATTGAGCAACCTCAGTTTTATCTTTTAAAATAATTAATTTCATAATTTAAAAACCCCTTACATTACTTACTTATTCTTGTTGATACGCAATTTTTCCTTCGCATATTGTTAAAAAAATATCATTATTCTTAGTTAATACAATAATATCTGCTAATTTACCAATAACAATATCACCCGTTTTATTTGCAATTCCTACTTGTTTAGCACTATTATAAGAGGCCATTTTGATGCAATCTTGTCAATTATTATTAGTAATTTTTAATAAATTTTTAAAACCAGCAATCATTGTTGCAATGCTGCCTGCCAATTTTCCGGTTACTTCAACAGTAACCTTATTATTACTTTTAATGACAGGTAATGGTCCCAATAAATACTTACCATCAGGCTGTCCCTTTGCACTCATGGCATCAGTAATCATACAAATTCCATCGGCACCTTTAATTTTATATGTTATTGCTAAAATATCAATATCAACATGAATTCCATCACAAATTAACTCAGTAACTAATTGATCATAATATAATGATGCTGGAACAACACCAGGATCGCGATGATTATAGGAACTCATTGCATTATAAAGATGGGTAATATGCGTTAAACCATATTCAATAGTTTTAGTTATTTCTTTAAAAGTAGCATTACTATGACCAACACTAGGAATAATATTATTTTTAATTAATGAAGAAATAAAATTTGAATTTTTATTATTTAAATTAGGATCTATCTCAGGAGCATAAACAATAAATTTTAAATTTTTTTTACTAATTATATTTCAAGATTTTACTAAATTAAGATCAGGAACATGAAGTAATGACGGAGTATGTGCTCCTTTTTGTAATTCTGAGATAAAAGGTCCTTCTAAATATGCACCAATAATTCGTGCCTTGTTACCTTTATTTTCTGTTTTCATATACTTAGCAAATACTGAAAGAATATTATCAATTTCTTTTTTACTGGCAGTAACTGTTGCATAACAAAACTTTGTTACTCCCTCTTTTGGAACTAATTTTGCAAAATTATTAATTGATTCAATGGTACCATCCATTAAACTATAGCCATAACCTCCATGTACATGTAAATCAATAAAACCAGGTATTATTGTTTGATTATGACATTCAATAACCTGAGCATCTTGAAATTCATAATTATACTTTCCTTCATTAATTTGGAAAATTAAATTATCTTTAATTACTAAAAAACCATTATTTATTATTTTCTTAATGCTAATTATTTTCGCATTATTTAAAACTAAAATTTTAGACACTAATACCCTTCTTTCTAGAATTATTAATTGTTTAAAATTGCTAATGACACTATTATACCTAAAATTTTAACTTAAACCTAAATCTAAGAAAAATATTAAAAAAAAGGCTTAATTGCCTATATTTTAAATAATGGTGGCTCGAAGCGGATTCGAACCACTGACACTTCGCTCTTCAGGCGAATGCTCTACCAACTGAGCTACCGAGCCGTTACCTATACAATAATAGCATATAAAAGTAAAAAATAACAAGGGGTTAAAACTTATTTTTTAATTTATTTAAATATATATTTATTTTTTACTATGGAATGGCAACCCTTTTTAGGACTATTTTTTGGTAGACATTTGTTTTTGATAACTAATTGGAGTTAGGTAGTTTAG